>OX155953.1:39008493-39248493 GCA_944548615.1 Micropterix aruncella | reverse complement strand
TGTTTCATATTTTTTTCAAAATTCAACCCCTAAAATTGTGAAACGGGTTCCAAAGTTTCTATGGATGAACGATATTAGATGGACATTTGATTTCGAAACTTTGAACAATTACTCTAATAAACAAATAAGCAAATACGTATTTTCTATTTTTTCAAAATTCAACCCCTGAAGGGGTGAAAAGCGGTTTAAATTTTGTATGGAGAAACGATATTAGATGGACTTTCCAGGATTACTAATTTTTAAAAAATGCAACCCCTAAATGGGCGAAAACCGGTTTCAAATATTAAGCAAATACATGTTTCATGTTTTTACAAAAATTAACCACCTAGGCGCTGAGAAGGAATAAATACCCCACAAAATCAAACTGGGAACTGAATCGCGTGCGACGGTACGCGGACGGTAGGTATATAAGCAGCGCAAGTAAGCGGGCCACCTCATTATAAATGCAACATTTGTCTCGATAACACGTATAGCGCAAGCATCGCGTTTATTTACGATAAAATTGTGTCTACGATAAAATTGATATATTTTTTAAAAACTGTGCTTTTCAGCGCAATTCTTTGTTTTTCTAATCCATCCCATATTGTTTTTTTTTATTTTTTTGTTACTTTTCTAAATTGTTTTTGTAATATTTTTCTAAATAGTTTTTCAATTGTTTTTCATTTTTTTCTCAAATTGAATTTCTAACATTTTCAAATTTGTTTTTTTTTCTGTTTACCACAAATTACTTGATATCTATCTATCACAATGACTGTTGAATCATTGAACATTGACGGAATTGTGGTGCCTCACACCGTAGTTCCTATAACTGGAGACGGAGCCTGTCTGTTTCGTGCCATCTCCTACATATTGTATGACACACAGGTGATGGCCAGGGAGGTGCGCGAACAAATCGTGAGCCATGTAGTGGCCAACTGGGATGAGTTTGGCATTATGACTCACGATAGTAACGGCGACAATTACTCCAGTGCTGCTGATTACTACATTGACATGTCACGTTCTTTTACATATGGTAGTTTAAGTGAGTTGGAAGCGGCTGGACAAGTCTTTTCATGGGTCTTTGAAGTTTACCGGAACGGTGAGCTGTACATAAGTTGTGGTACTTTAGGAAACCCTGTGGGTCGTATACGATTTTCGAATGATCTGTCACATGGTCATTTCGATGTATACGTAGATAGTGAAGTGACCGCCACAGTGTCTGAATCCTCCTCGCCTAACTCTCCACCAACATCACCGACCCCCTCAGATACTCTTACCGTTTCTACCAAATGTTTTAAAAAACGTCGTTCCAGGTACACTGACGCTATTCGGAAGAAACAACTTCAAAACGCTTCTAAGAAATATGTGCAAAAAAACCCTGTAGTTCACCGTGCAGCTGTGTCCATGTATCAAAAAAATAATATTCAAATACACAGAGAAGCAGTGACTAGGTCCCAGCAAGCTCACCCTGATGCGAACAGGGAAGCCGTGGCTAGATACCAGCATGCTCACCCTGATGTAAACAGAGAAGCAGTGGCTAGGTACCAGCAAGCTCACCCTGATGTGAACAGAGAAGCAGTGGCTAGGTACCAGCAAGCTAACCCTGATGTGAACAGAGAAGCCGTGGCTAGATACCAGCATGCTCACCCTGATGTAAACAGAGAAGCAGTGGCTAGGTACCAGCAAGCTCACCCTGATGTGAACAGAGAAGCAGTGGCTAGGTACCAGCAAGCTAACCCTGATGTGAACAGAGAAGCCGTGGCTAGATACCAGCAAGCTCACCCTGATGTGAACAGAGAAGCAGTGGCTAGGTACCAGCAAGCTCACCCTGAGGTACTGAGGTCGTCACAGTCTCGATATGAGCAAAACAATCTTGGAAGACGAGCAGAAAGGATAAGACGTTCCTGGAAAACCAAGGCTCACTCCGGAACGGCATATGACATCGATACAGAGTATGAAGGCGACAGTACCGTTGCCTTGGGTGCCATGAACAACAAGTGCCGGTGGTGCAATGCTCTCAAGTGGAAGGAGGAGGCACCCGGCATGTGCTGTAGCGCTGGTAAGGTGCAACTCCCGCCCTATGAAAAGCTACCCGAGCCTCTTTACAGTCTGATAATGGATCTACATCCAGAACATAACCATTTCTTGAACGGTATTCGTAAATATAATAGTTGTTTTCAAATGACTTCTTTCGGAGCTAAAAAGATAATAAATGACGGTTTTATGCCATGTTTTAAAGTTCAAGGCCAGGTATACCACTTGGTGGGAAGTTTGCTTCCAGCGCCACAAAAGGAACCACAATTCTTACAAATATATTTTGTTGGTGAAGATGATAGAGAAGTACAATTAAGGTGCAGTAACTTCCCTGATGTAAAACGTGGCTTGGTCAGAGAACTACAGAAAATGCTACATACGTGTAATTCCTTTGTAAGGGACTTGAAGGTCGCCCTAGATAAGGTGCCTGCAACTTCTGAAACATTCAAAGTAGTCGTCAATGCCGAAAGGAAGCCGCCGAAAAGCCATAGGGGTTGCTTCAATGCTCCTGCGTCAAATGAGGTGGCCTTAGTAATAGTTGGCCAACAATTTGAGAAAAGAGACATTATTCTTGAGAGCCACGATAACTCATTGCAGCGCATTAGTGAGATCCACCGTTCATATGACGCCCTACAGTATCCGCTTTTGTTTTGCCGTGGCGAGGATGGATACTATATGTCTTTACCACAGCGTGATCCTGTGACCAAATTAACACTTCCAAAGACAATCTCCGCAGCGAGTTTCTATTCTTTTCGTATAATGAGTAGGCATGGCGAAGATAATCACCTGGTGTATTTCCGTTCTCTGTTTAGTCAGTTTTTGGTTGACATGTACGCTAAAATAGAGTCGGAAAGGTTGGCCTACATCAGATACAACCAGGCGCAGCTGAGGGCTGACAGTTACATACATTTGCGGGATGCTATAGGAAGGGAAGATGTTGATGGTGAGCAGCTGGGTCGGAAGGTGGTGCTTCCATCATCTTTTACTGGAGGTCCACGCTATATGTTTGAACGTACTCAGGACGCCATGACGTACGTGCGTTAATACGGTCGCCCTGACCTTTTTATCACGTTTACGTGTAACCCCCGATGGAAAGACATCACAAATGTACTTTTACCCGGCCAAAAGTCACACGATCGCCATGACATTATAGCTAGGGTTTTTCACTTAAAGGTGAAAAAGTTGATGGCTCTTTTAAGCAAAGGCTCTCTGTTTGGGGAAATGCGTTGCTTTATATACTCGGTGGAATGGCAAAAGCGGGGTCTTCCTCACATTCACATTCTGTTGTGGTTAGAGCAGCGTATCACCCCAGACAAGATCGATAATGTAATATGTGCGGAAATACCTGACCCTGAGCAAGACCCTCTTCTCTACGATATTGTGAAGGCCAATATGATACATGGTCCTTGCGGTAGCTTAAACTACAAATCTCCCTGCATGAAAAATAGAATCTGCAGTAAGAAGTATCCTCGACCACTTCTCAAGGAAACTCAGACAGGAGTCGATGGATATCCACAATACAGGAGGAGGTCATCATATGATGGTGGTTACACAATAAAAATTAAAGAAATTGAGTTGGATAACCGCTGGGTGGTGCCTTATAATCCTGTCCTGTCACGTACTTTCAATGCTCATATTAATGTGGAATACTGCAACTCCGTTAAATCTATTAAATATATTTGTAAGTACGTGAATAAGGGTAGTGATCAAGCAGCTTTTGTTCTGGAGAGGGAGAAAGATGAGGTGAAAATGTATGAAACTGGTCGGTACATAAGCAGTTCAGAAGCAGTTTGGAGGATCTTAAACTTTCCCATTCATCAAAGATTCCCCCCAATCTTACATCTCGCTGTTCATCTTGAAAACGGTCAGCGTGTATACTTTACCTCCACTAACCTGTCAGATAAAGTGAACAGCCCACCTCAGACAACGCTACTAGCCTTTTTTGAAATTTGCAAAACGGACAATTTTGCAAAGACGCTGCTGTACTCCGAAGTCCCTTCTCACTTTGTCTGGAATAACAATAAATTTTCTAGGAGGAAAAGGGGAAAAGTTGTAGAGGGTTGGCCCGGTGTGAAAAAAGAGCACGCTCTTGGTAGAGTCTACACGATTCATCCAAACAATACCGAGTGCTATCACTTGCGACTGCTGCTCCATGAGGTTAGAGGGCCAACATCCTTTGAGGACTTAATGACTGTTAATGGGATCCTCCATCCAACGTTTCAGTCTGCATGCAAGGCCCTAGGATTGCTGGAAGACGACAAGCATTGGGAGAAAACTTTAGAGCAAGCTTCATTGTGCGATTGTCCATTCAGGCTGCGAGAGCTATTTACAATTATGTTAGTTTTCTGTCAGCTCTCTGACCCTTTAAGCCTTTGGGAAAAATACAAAGACAATCTTTCGGAGGACCTCAAACGCCAACTGGAGAGAGAGTTGCAAGATAGTGCGAAGCTGCTCATAGACGAAATCTATAACAGATGCTTGATATTGATTGAGGATGCAGTGTTAGCTCAAGCAGGACAAAATTTGAGACAATACGGATTGCCTCAACCAAAAAGATCTGCGGCAACTTTAGGTAATCGGGAATATCTGAGGGAGACCAATTATGACCCCTGCGCCCTGTCTGAGGTGGTATCGAATAGTGAAGAATTACTTACAGATGAACAGTTTTACGTTTATCAGCAGATCCTTAGCAATATTGAGAAAGGAATTGGGCAAATTTTTTTTTTGGATGCTCCTGGTGGCACTGGAAAAACCTTCCTTATTAATTTGCTTTTGGCGAAAGTAAGGAGTAATCGTGGCATTGCCTTAGCTGTTGCTTCGTCAGGAATCGCGGCAACACTGTTGGAGGGAGGCAAGACAGCTCACGCTGCCTTCAAACTGCCGCTTAATCTTATCCATGTCGAGACTCCACTCTGCAATATTTCAAAGCAGAGTAATGCGGCTCAAGTCCAGCGCGATTGTAAACTTATAGTTTGGGACGAAAGCACAATGGCGCATAAAGGGGGTTTCGAAGCAGTAAACAGAACTTTACAAGATATAAGAGGTAACAATTACATGATGGGTGGAGTCACCGTATTGTTAGCAGGAGACTTCCGTCAGATTCTGCCGGTAGTGCCGAGGGGATCGCGAGCTGACGAAGTTCGGGCTTGCATTAAGGGTTCAAGTCTTTGGCCCTTAATAAAAAAACTCCACCTTACGAAAAACATGCGGGTGCACCTGAAGGGCGATGTTTGCTCTGGACAATTTTCCGATCTTCTCCTTAAAATAGGAAACGGAGAATATCCGGAAAATGAAGGGAAGATTACAATTCCATCAGATCTTGCCACAGTTGTGTTGACAGTTGACGACCTAATAGCCCGTATATATCCAGATGTCCACAACCTACACAGCAAATCCATGGAGTGGCTTTGCGAACGTGCTATTTTAGCACCTAAAAACGATCAGGCTTCCGTCATTAATGACACTTTGTTGAAGTCGTTCGAAGGTGCAGAATACCAGTACAAGTCTGTGGACTCTGTAGTGTATACGGATGATGCTGTGCACTATCCTGTGGAGTTTCTAAATTCTCTAAATCCACCTGGTCTACCATCTCACGCAATTATCCTTAAAGTGGGTGCTCCAGTAATGCTACTGCGGAATCTTAATCCGCCGAAGTTGTGTAATGGGACCAGGTTGCGTGTAAAAGCCTTACATAAAAACCTGGTAGAGGCCATTATATTTACTGGCTGTGCTCGAGGTGAATCTGTGTATATACCGCGAATACCACTTATACCGTCGGATTACCCATTTGAGTTCAAAAGACTGCAGTTCCCTCTTAAGGTTTGTTTCGCATTGACAATTAATAAGTCTCAGGGCCAGTCACTGAAAATAGCAGGAATTGATCTTAGGGGGGAATGCTTCTCGCACGGCCAGTTTTACGTGGCCTGCTCGAGAGTAGGCTCACCAAGCAGCTTGGTCATATTAGCACCTGAGGGTAGAGCCTCGAATATAGTATATAAAGAGGTACTATAACTATAAATTCAAAAAAATATGTAGTTTTAACACGCTGTGAATAAAAACCCCAGTAATTTTACCCTTTGTTTCCGGATTTTACAATAGGTGGCGCGTGAGTCGTTTAAAAAAAGAATTAAAATATGAACAAAGCTATCAACAATCGAAGCAACAGCTGTGCTATCTAAATATACTTAACTATAACTCTAATGTAACTAATCGTAATCCTTACTATTAATATAAAATGTGAAAGTTAGATCGTTTGTTTATTTGTTTGTTACATCTTCACGCCGTAACTACTTAGTTGATCATCATGAAATACATAATTGTCAGGGGTACAGAGAAGGTTGTAGATACCCTATAAAGTACCCGCAAAAACTTACCATTTGATTGAAAAAACGGGATCTACGTTACCCAAAATTTAACGCGAGCAAAGCCGCGGGTAAAAGCTAGTATATATATATATAGAAATGGATGTTAGTAACTTATTTTAGAAGAAATTATATGACTGAGAATATTTCGACACTAGTCGTATTCATCTCTATGACATTTCTGATAGAACAATTTTTTCAAAATTTAAATTTAAAAAAAACTGAACATAGAGAAATGGGTTAATAATATTTGGCAATATCGTTATAAATACACTTTAACCGACCTTGAAAAACATTATTATTAATGATTTTTAAATGAAAAATATTAATAAGCTTTTAATGAATATGTCTGAACAAATATAATTACTGTATTAATTTTGCCTATTCAGACCGGGACCCTTGCAAGCGCCTAAAATATTTATAAAAGCCAACTCCCAAGATTTAACGTCTCTTTCTTTAGCGTTATCGCCAAGGCACTTAATAATTTTTACTTCCTTACAGATTTAAATAATTTCGGACCCTTAGATTTTACATACACTATATCAGAAAATCAAATTACATTCTTAGACGTTGATCTAACTCTATCCGAAGGCACCATTAAAACTGCAATTCATATAAAACCTACAAACAAAGAGCAATACCTACATTTCGATAGCTGTCATCCGTTTCATACCAAAAAGTCAATTCCATATTCAATGTCCATTCGCGGACACCGTTTAATTAATAATAAAGAAAATTTAGATAAGTACCTTTCTAATCTTAAAAAATCACTAATAGAAAGAAATTATCCTGCCTCTTTGTTAGATAAAAATATAATAAATTCCGAAACAAAATTTTCACCTAAACCTAAATTGGTATCAAATTTAAATCAAAATAAAATCTTTCTGAGTACTACTTATTTTCCTGGCACTGAGAAACTGCGACCTATTTTAGCAGATTTATTCCCTATTATAGCTAACGACCCATCAACCAAAGGTTTATTAGATATACCACCAATTTTATCATTTCGAAAACCTCCTAATTTAAAATCAATACTTAATAAAAATAATCGAAATTATCTTAGAAATAACAAAAATTTGGGGCTACAGCCTTGTGGTCGATCACGTTGTAAAACATGTCCTTTATTAGATCGAAGCATTTATTTTACTAGTCCAAACACTCCCAACAGTTACAGAGTTCCTTTTAATAGTAGTTGCATTTCAAAAAATATTGTATATCAATTACTTTGCCAGACCTGCAATGCATTTTATATTGGGGAAACAACTACACCTCTTAGCATTAGGTTAAATAATCACAGGGCCAGCGTAGGCAATGAAAGTCAACTTCCAATAGCATTGCATGCTAAGGCACACAATTTAACTTTTGATAATTGTTTTAAAGTAAAAATTATTAAGTGCCTTGGCGATAACGCTAAAGAAAGAGACGTTAAATCTTGGGAGTTGGCTTTAATAAATATTTTAGGCGCTTGCAAGGGTCCCGGTCTGAATAGGCAAAATTAATACAGTAATTATATTTGTTCAGACATATTCATTAAAAGCTTATTAATATTTTTCATTTAAAAATCATTAATAATAATGTTTTTCAAGGTCGGTTATAGTGTATTTATAACGATATTGCAAAATATTATTAACCCATTTCTCTATGTTCAGTTTTTTTAAATTTAAATTTTGAAAAAATTGTTCTATCAGAAATGTCATAGAGATGAATACGATCGAAATATTCTCAGTCATATATATATATATATATATATATATATATATATATATATATATATATATATATATATATATATATATATATATATATATATATATATATATATATATATATATATATATATATATATATATATATATATATATATATATATATATATATATAGATACATCTATATTTCCGCATTATACTTAATAAAAACTTTCATTTGGACAACTGTTTACTTGCTATTTCGGCAGTTGGGGGTACCTTATGCCACTCGGGATGACAACGATTCTAACAATACAAGACACTTCTAAATCGGTTCAAGCGTTTAGAAGTTATGGTGGAATGAAGAAGCGGAAAGCATACATAGATGAACCTTGAACACATTACACTACTTTTTTGACGGGCAGTCGTGTAAACATTGCAGTATTTTTAAAAACCTATGGTCAGCGGCGATATTACATATTATTCGGCGTTCTCCTCAGAGAACTAGAAGTAACATGAAGCGTAAATAAGACTGAATGTGTATTTGATGATGGTATCGAAGGATATCGATAAAAACGGTCGAACCCGTCACCCCAGGCTGGTATAACGATTCGTGATCGTTCTTTCAGCCGTGCTGGCATGAGCGTAGAATACTTTGGAACGTTGTACCGTCCTAACCTAACCTACCGTTCAAGCAAAACCACGAACATGCCAGATTCCACCGCCTTACGGCTAGGCACTAGAAAAGTAACCCAGTGGTGCCGCCTCGTCCCCTGGCTACCAGTTTTGGAATGATATCTCCATCTGGATGACTCTATCCTGCCGACTGATTACGGAACCGAAATCGCTTACACGGCCTTTAATTGCCGTAAATTAAGCAATGATTAAGTTTAAATCTATCTATGTCTAAAGGTATCTTTGCCCGGTTCTGAATTCAGAATCAGGTAGCCCCACTCCCGCTGCTTTAGAAATGTCATATTTCCATAAACTCTAGACTCCTTCAGCAATTAGTCGGAGTGCATAACCGATTGGCGTCGCCAATCAAATCGTCCAGTAGCGCCGGGTGAGCAAATCGTCTAGTAGCGCCGGGGGGCATTCCCCCAGGGGAAACCGATCCACCATCTGTAAGGCTTGAGAAGCAAGTCTTACCCGGGGTAGCCTTCCACACGAGGAAACTTCTGAATAGGAGTTGATTCGTGAGTTAGAGCGATCCGTGAACACAATGGATGCCCAAGCTGCACGAAACTGTTTGCGTAACCCCAGACAGTTATAGCGACATCGAGATATTCTGTCTTCCATGGAGTGAAGGTAAAAGAGAGTGGACAGCACAATTCAGACTACGCCAGCGACTTACCGCGAATCAATAGAAAGAAGACCCAGCTGGCAAACCTCGCTCCATGAAAGCCAGATTTTAGCTGATCTCCCTATCATCCAGTCTTGTCAAAGATTCGAGGTCGCTTGCGTGGCCTTTACTTGACATTAGCGGCAACTCGAAATCGAATTCGAAGCGAAACCTCCGATCTTAAATGTCTACGACTGTAGGTTACAGCCGCACGCAGACTTTACGGCGGCCCTTCCAATTTAGTACCTCTTCGAGGAGGCCACTTTTTATTTATTTCAAACCAGTTGATAGGAGTTCCTACACTTGGTTAAGTCAAAAGTAATGAAAATAACAAGTATAATATTTAAATAAATACCTATTAAGGTATAACATATGAACGTCAGTATTGCAAGGTATGAACGTTGAACATCCAAGCGCAGATTTTCTAGGTTATATATGTAGTGGACATATATAACCTAGAAAATCACTTGGGAACTGGACCGTGAATTTAGCCGACCTTAGTAAACATAGGCATGTCAACAGATCCAAGCTGCAAGCATGTTACATATGCTAATGGCAACTAGAGCTGTCGCTTATAATGGGCGAACCCGTCACCTCAGGAAGTTTTAACGATATTGATCGTTCTGTCTCCCGTGAGGTGAGCGCAGAAGACTTAGGACAAAAACAGTCCACCGTCAAGTTCCGCCATAAGCCAGTAAGAAGCCAACGCCTTACCGCGAGATAGCCAGGTAAGTCACCCAGCGGGCCGACACTCGCGCCCTTACTACCAGCTGCAACCAGATTACTCCAGTCTCCCGACTGGTTCAGAGGCTCGAGGACGCTTGCGCGGTCATCTCCCTTACGTAGCGGTGATACGCTGTCTACCGAATCTATCGCGGACCACGGCATCCTTTGCCCGGCTGTTCGCCCGGGATCTGGTAGCCGATTGGTCATTTCAAGAGCAGTCGCCGTAAGGTAAAGAACTGCCCCCGCTCTATAGGAGACAGTACTGTTTCCAGACTCCCCCGAATTCAAATTCAAAATTCAAATTCTTTATTTTACAAAAAATCAAAATATCAGTTACAAATGAATTAAACCTAACCTAACTGGATCGCACGAGACGTCCGCACTAAGGTAGGCTCAGATTCGTATGATTAAGTACTGCCTAATGCTAAATAAAAAAATACGTTGAACAATGCCGTGAAAAATAAAATCAAGTAAATTAAAATTTTAGTATAAAATAAAATTTCAAATAATCTTAAAAGGTATGTGATAATAATAATATAAAGAACAAAAATAATAACCAGAATAATATAAACCTTGAGTATAAATGCCGGGTATATCCTTAATTTTATTGAACAACGACGTGCCAAGTATAGAAAATGTCTCTGTGCATGGGTACTATTCAGTTTGGGCACTATGTGGTTACTATTAGTTATCGCTCGTGTTATAATTTTGTGGGTTGTTTGCTGGTGCAATTCTTTATGTTTGTGATAATAGAGTATTATCATTTTAGCAAATGTTTGCCGTACATCAAGAACAGAGAACTCACGGAAAAGTTGCTCCGACGAGTATCTCAACGGTTTTTTGTTGACAACTCTTAACAGCGCCTTCTGAGGTTTAACAAGTGGATCGAGGTGTGATAGTGCTGCACCGTCCCAACCAAGAATTCTATATGATATAATGCTGTGATCAAGCGCGTAATAGACAACTTTTAGTAATGGTTTCGACATTACGTTACGTAGAAGTTTAAATGGATGAATGAGTTTGCGAATTTTAGCCGCTGTGTTGTAGATATGGTAAGACCAGGTCAATCTATCGTCCAAAGTCAAGCCTAGGTATTTAATCGTGCTCACCTTGTCTAGATTAGAACAAGCACAGATAGTTGATGGACTGTCCTTACATGTGTGTACTATGAGGGATAGTTCAGCTGTTTGTTGCATTCCCTTGCTTGTTTTGGAAAACGTCATATATTTGGTTTTCTCTACATTTAGAGATAAAAGGTTACAGTCAAGCCATTCTTTTACCCGTTTGAAACCCATTGAGACCCATTTCACAGTTTTCAAACACTCCCTGCCAGGATCTGTCTCTGAAAATTAGGGCAGTGTCATCTGCAAACAAGATGGCTTTCCCCTAACACAGAGGAATCGATGATAGTCCATTTATGTAAATAAGGAATAGAATTGGACCTAGCACGCTACCTTGAGGTACTCCAAATTTGATTCCTGATCTCGAACTAGACGTATCCCTTAGTTGAGTGACTTGAGATCTACCACAGAGGTAATCCTCAAACCATCGCAAAGACGTACCGTGAATGCCTATTAATTGCAGTTTTGTAAGCAAAAGACGATGGGAGACAGTATCAAAAGCTTTATCCAGATCTAAGAATACTGTTACACATTTTTCTCCATCGTCTAATGTCTTAACTATTTCTCCAGTGACGGCTGCAATCGCGTCTTGGGTGCCTCTTGCTGATCGGAATCCAAACTGCATAGGCGTAAGGACGTCGTTGTCCTCAAGGAATGCTAACAGACGTTGCTTGACTACGTTTTCAAAGATTTTAGATAGGCAGTTTAGAAGACTAATAGGACGAAAGCAACCACAATCGTCCCTGGCACCACCTTTGGATATTGGGCAGATAACAGCTTGTTTCAAATGTGCAGGAAAACATCCAGTTGAGAGGCTTAGGTTAACTAAGTGACAGATTGGTATAACTAAAACTCTCTTGTTGGCCTTTATAATCTGGGAGGTAATACAGTCGGTACCTCTAGGTTTAGTGGATTTCATGTTCATTATTATTTTAGTAATTTCATCTACAGTAGCGATCGATAGGGATAACTGTCGTGTTAAAGTTGTATTTGTGTTTATAAATAAATCTGACAGGTTCGATTCACTGACCTTATTGTCAGTGAGTATTCTATTTGCCAAAGTTTCACCTATTCCCGAAAAATAATCAGAATGTTAGTCAGAATGCACAATCGATTGGCTGTCGCTGCACGGTGCGCAAACCGTCCAAGAGCGCCAGAAGATTGACTTTTAGGGGAAACTCGCCCTCATGCCAGAGTCCTGCCCGGGCTTGCACTTCATGCGTGGAGGCCGCCGGATGGGTGTTGACCCGTGAGTGTGACCGACCCTGAACAAATGGGTCTTCGTGGTCGACTCCAACTGGTCCAATTAGCTCTCGGCAAAGCTAGCATAGCTAGCTGCCATATGCTGATGACAGCAATAAACCCGTATAAAACTCGTATCTCAACACCCAATGAATGTATCAACACGCAGCATCCGCGGCAGACTCTCTATTCATTAATATTCTCTATGGCTTTCTATTTGTAAAAGAATTTTCAAAATCGGATTAGTAGATCCAGAGATTACTTCCTACAACCTCACAAACTTTACCTTTTTATAATATTAGTATAGATTAAAACCTGTACACCAAATTAAACTTGAAATGTTTATGTAGATGATGATGATGATGATGATGATGTCCTCCTCATCGTGATCCGACGACGGCGACCTCTTGATTGACAGGACTTCTTCGAAGATGCGCGCGGAAGTGACTCATGTAGATAATATTAAAATAATAAGAGCTATGATTTAAAAACACGTTTGCTTTTATATTATTATTTTAAATCGTATAAAGCGCCGTATACAGTTTATTTTATTTATTTATTTACATATACATATATGTACATTCAAATTCATGAGCACAACAGAAAATAAAATGTCAATTTATACATTGCCGTCGTATGCTTTTAAGGTTATATACGCATTATACATCTGTCTGAGCCTAGGTTACATAGTAGGGCATATGTTAAACGCAAATGGTAATATTTCTATTATGCTAAGCAAAGAGCAGCCGAGCCCGCCTTGCTAGGCACCCCTGTGTTAAGGCGAGCTCACTTCGGGAGTCACACTAGAGTGCCACGGTTGTGTCAGGTTGTGTCAGGAAAGATCTAAAATATATATATTTTTAATGATTTCTATTTAAATTTATAATCATTATTATTATTATTATTATTATTTATTTTGTTATTTTTCTAGTTTTTTTAACCGCATAAATAGAATCCACAAGCGCGAATCCCCTATAAGCGTGCATCGCCATAATGTTGTACCACGAAAGTCGCCATAATAAACATAATAATATGAGTGCTATCAATACATTGTGTTTCGTAGTAAAATCTTCATTGCCAAATTATACGACATTGAGCAGCCTAATATGCTATATAATCAATGCTTTAACTAGCCTTTAACCCTCCGTAGGTATACTAGGTGACTAAATCTTACTTGCCACACTAGTGGTGGGGTTTGACATACCCCGAAATTAAAATTAAATAAAATCAATAAATTAATATGTAATGACAGTTAATAATAGGGAATTTATTGTAATAACTAATAACAAATAGGATCAGGTAAAACACATAATCATTTATACAATATAAGACATGTTTTTGAAATCCACTCAAGTTTTCCTTCAAGTTATAATCTATTAACGTAGCACTTTACTCACGTGTTGCGCGCTCTCAGGCTGATGCCAGACTAAATGAATTGAACTGATCGGAGCGGCAACGTCGCATTTGCAGATACTGAGAATGCGAACTCGTGCGTCTTATTTGTTTAAGAACTATTACGAGTTTTTACCTACGGGGTGGTATACCCCACCTCGTACACGGCTGAAACACAATTCTAAATCTATATGCATGCTAAATACAGGTTGGTTCATGTCCTGTCGCTTTTGAACGAGCACTCGGAACCAGAAAGTCATTAATAAACTCCAGTAATCCTTCAACAAGGACATACATATGTAATGCGACTAAATGTGCCTATGAAGCTGACTCCGTAATCAATCCTGCGCAGTGCATGCACGCGAGTGTAGTGTGCAGCGGTAGCGGAGGCAGAGCAGCGGCCAGATTAAACTGTCAGACTGACGAATCGCGTACATTGGATAGCGTCACAGCCGTTTTATTCCGCACATACATAACGAACGAAGCGACGTTGGTCGCATCGTTCTTGAGCATCAGGGTGTTGATTAATGTTTTCATTTAATTTAGAAGATTTTACATATCGTCGCTTAAGATTTAACAAAGCGTAGCTCATTTTTGGCAACTTTTCAGGAGATTGAAAAACTGCATATTTCCTTTAGTAGCAAAATATGGTTAACATTTTTAATGTCGATATATTTAAATTAAATTTTGAAAACATTTACAATGAATCATAATATAATATTATTAATATTTATTCAGTTTTAGTGAGCTACGCTATGTTACAAATTTCGACTGAAGATTTTGTTGAGTTACGTAGTGTTTTCCAAATAAAAAACGTTACTTTTATAAGGTTAATTTATGTACCCCGATGTTAAATGAACATAAAAGGTGATAAAAATAACAATTTTTCGCGCGGTGAACGTTTCAAAATGGCTACCTCAAAGAAGAAGACTAGGAAGTTGAGAGGACATGTGAGCCACGGACATGGACGTATCGGAAATCACCGTAATCATCCCGGTGGTCGCGGTAACGCTGGTGGTATGCACCATCATCGTATCAACTTCGACAAGTACCATCCAGGATACTTCGGAAAGCTTGGTATGAGGAATTTCCACATCAGACGCAACCAGACCTGGTGTCCCACCCTCAACGTGGACAGACTATGGAGCCTCGTCAGTGAACAGACCAGGCTGAGAGCCGCCGCCGCCACCGGAGACAAAGTTCCGGTTATCAACATTGTCAAATCTGGTTACTACAAACTCCTAGGTAAGGGCAATGTGCCGAAGCAGCCGGTTATTGTGAAGGCGAAATTCTTCTCGAAAACTGCTGAAAAGAAAATTAAGGCCGCTGGCGGAGCCTGCGTCTTATCGGCTTAAGAAACGTGTAAATTATCAATAAAATAAATTATCAATATTATTATTGGAATATACATATATATATATATATACTAATATCTGCACCAGCAAACAACCCATACAATTATAACACGAGCGATAATTAATAGTAACTATAATGTTCCCAAACTGAATAGTACCTACCCATGCACAGAGACATTTTGTATACTTGGAACCGTCGTTGTTCAAAAAAACTAAGGATATACCCGGCATTTATACTCAAGGTTTAAACATAAACAAAAAAGACTAACCCACTGGTTGATCACCCAGGGAAGGAGAAAAAAAGGAAAAACTAATTTGTTTTATTTCTAGCTAACTTACCATTCCTAACACATTATTATTCACCTACCATATATTTATGATTTGCATGCTTTTTTTACTTTATATTATTATTATCACATACCTTTTAAGATTATTTAAAATTTTATTTTTCACAAAAATTTTATTTCACTTGATTTTATTCTTCACGGCATTTTTCAACCTATTTTTTTATTTAGCATTAGGCAATACTTAATTATACGAATCTGAACCTACCTTAGTGCAGACGTCTCGTGCGATCCAGTTAGGTTAGGTTTAATTTATTTGTCTTCTTAACGCAACAAAGAGTAACTTTATGGTATTTTCAAGCACACAAAATTCCAATACGGGCACTCAAGTAACCTTGCACATCAATAAAAACGTCATTCCCCAGACTAAATGCGTCAAATTCCTAGGTGTACACGTCGACGATAACTTGAAATGGAATAGACACTGCGAGGCACTAGAGATTAAATTAAGTAGAGCTTGTTATGCATTGCGTATAGTTAGGAAAACACTGAGTGAATTAGAAACGAGGAGTATTTATTTTTCCTACTTTGAATCGATACTGAGCTACGCCATTACGATCTGGGGAAACTGTTACTCTTGTCACAAGGAACCCTTATTTATCCTTCAGAAAAGAGCATTACGGATTATTGCCAACGCTAAACATATAGAAACATGTAGACCTATTTTTAAAAGATTGAAAATCATGACTCTCACATCACTTTACTTATATAGGCTATTATTAGATTTTTACACCGAAAAGGAAAGTTACGTAAAATTTAACGATATACATAACAAAAACACCAGATACAAGAATAATTTCATTCTACCATGCGTGGTTTTAAACGCTGCTAGGCAAAGTACCAAATTCTCAGGGCCTTATTATTTTAACCGCCTACCAGGTAACATAAAAGACAATAGCAATCTCAGAACGTTCCAAAAACTTTTAAAGGATTTTTTTACAACCAATACGTTTTACTCTATTGAGGAATTTATAAATTTTACAAAATGACTTTTTTTACAGCCCCTTTATTTAAATGTAATGCGTATATTGATTATTTCATTTGTTGATTGTTTTAACTTGAATTAATAATTTTATCGATTGTTTTAGTTATATGGTATCTTATATTTAAATGTAATTACAATGTATTTAGATTCTTCTTGGACAAAACATTATAAAAATTAGTTTGATTGATTATGTGATTATTGATGATTATTTGCTTGTGTTTGATCATTTCTGATATTGATTATTTAAATTGTTGATAGTTTTAGTTTTACTGATTGCGCCTTATATAGCTTCTTCTTTATGAAGTTTCTTCAGAAACAAAATGTTGTATGCTCTCTGGGCAGTTTGTTAATTAAACATTGTATGTTTGTTAATAATTTCCACAATAAAGAACTTGAACTTGAACTTGAACTTTGTAACTGTTTTTATGATTTTTTGTAAAATAAAGAATTTGAATTTGAATTTGAATTTGAATAGTATAAAGAAGTAATGTTTGTAAGTTTGTAAATAGGCTGATAATCTCCGAAACTACTTATCCGTTAGAAATTCTTTCACTAATGGAAAGCTCTATTTTCGATGAGTGCTATAGGCTATATGGTATTGCGATATATATTGGTTTTATATATGAAATCAAGATATTGTGAATCAAGTCGGAGAAAAATGAGCTGGTGAGTTGCTTTATCGGCGTGCGCTGACGAAGCGGTTTAATATTTATGTGAAAACAATATATGATAAAAATATCGGTCTTAGAGGGATTTATAAAAAAGTCAACAACAGCATATACTCAACTTTTATATTTAAGCTACAATAACTGCTTTAAATCTCAAAAAATAAGGAAAGAAAAGTAGGCAATATTTGTTGAAGACATTAGCAATAAAATAAGAATCCTTATCAAAATAAATCATTCCATTATCACGGGTGGTTAATAAAGATAACATTATCCATTTACTGTAAATTTTTATGTGGTGTAGTTATAGAGATATCATGAAAATAGTAACGCGTGCAAGCACCCCGCAAAGCCTAGCAGGCGGCGGCAACGGCTGCTGCTCCAGTAAGGTCAGCGTTCAGCGGATGGCGGCGCGAGTGACGAGGAACAAGACGCGTACGTTTACGATATACATAGGTAGCGTGCATCTGAGGGGGGACGTCTTGCACTATACATCTAAAAGTAGCATCTAAAAAGGCAAATAAACGTCACCCTACTTGAATTAACAAATCGATTCTAAACTTTACGCGAAGCAAAGCCGCGGGCAACATCTAATCTGCAATAACTTTAATCTGGCAGCGAATCATAATATGGGTGACAATCCTGAGGGGTGTAAGCTTTTAGTTCTTGAAGATGCTTGTCTTTCGTGTCAGTTAGTTTTAGAAGCCTTTCATATAATTTAGACTTTGGTACATCACCATAAACCATAATTCTCCCTCTTCTGGGTAGGTCCTTATATTCGTCATTTCACTGGTTATACTTTATAGTCCCGCTGGGTTTTTATTGCAATACTCTCAAGTCGTTTAGAAGTTGGTGCTTACATAAATGAGTTGAATTTTACCGCTTGCTTGAATTTTTACTTAATTTGATTATTTAAATTTGAATATTTTTAGATATTTTTTTTATTATTATTTTTTAATTGATTATATATTTGTAATTTAAATTTCTGATTTTAATATTTTGATAATTTTATTTGTATTTTTTAAAATGTTAGGTTGATCATTTTTAAATGTAGTTTATGTAGAACTCTTTGGATGTTCTCTATTTTTCTAGTTTTTGTATATTTTTGTTATTGAATTGCTGATTCCCTATGTTTTCTCATTATTTCTGTTGTTTTTTATTTTTCTAGGTTTTATGTCTTTTTTCAATTACTAGTTGTCTTATAGACTTTTTTTATAATTTTATGAGTAATTTGAACTGTAATTTCATTTGTAGAAATACCATTAGGTAAGTAATTTCTATACCCAGATCGGGGTTTTGAAAATAAATTATTCTTATTCTTATTCTTAAGTGACTTATTTAGGCAGCGGCTTATCTGATGCTTTTTCTGATCTAGCCCGCATTTTCTCTTCGTTGTATTCATTCCAAGCGGTCTCAGTAAGATTTTCACTGCTCTTTCTTTGGCTAGATAAGCTCATATTTTCTTGCAAAAAAACCTTATCAAATGTCCCTCGTCTTAGTGGTACCTTCTAGAATCCTTGCATTTTTGTCTGAGTACCCTGTGATGTAATAATGATTCTTCAGGGCATTCTTGACTGACAATATCTCATTGAACTTCTTCGGCACGATCTTGAGGTGACGCCTCATTTGAGAAACTTCCATTAAGGGAGTCTTTTTATCGATAACTTATCCATTTTCAGTCAGGACTGCAACATCCACATCGTTCAAGTAGAGGTTTTTCGTCGGTTTCGTAGGTTTTTCGACTAGGGGTTTCATTCCGGTTTCGTTACACGCTTTATTAGGTGTTAGGGTCTTATGACAATATTGCACATCTTGGAAACCCATTCTACATTGCTGCTGCTAAGCTAAACATTGTCAAAATTGTTGTTCTCCATTATGGTCCTTTCTCTTTATGGTCTTTCTCCATTATGGTCGGTTCTCCAACCTGGCGTAATATTATTTTAAAGGGGTTATTTTTTATTAAGATTGAATTTAAACCCTTATCTGAGATTCTGGAACTTTTTCGCATTCACCATCACTATTCATATTTGAATGCATTAATTTATTATTAAAAAACATAGGAAAGATGAAGACACAAAAAGAAATTCACTCGCATTTCACAAGATTTCATAGAATGGCTGAAGGGACGAACTATGTAATTCCTCACGTACATACAACCTTTGCCCAAAGACATTTGTATTTCATCGCCCCAAATTTTTTTAATACTTTAGAAGAGTCAGTAAAAAATGTTCAAAATATACACCAATTTAAGATAAAAGTAAAAAAATGGCTCCTTTACGAAGTAGGTCGTACAAAGACTGAAAATAAATTGCTTCATACAATAATTTAAAATATGTGTGTGTGTGTGTATTATTATATATGTATGTATATATGTTTGTATGTGTATATGTGTATATATGTATGTTACTAACCCTTTATCATATATATTTGTATTAATATGTTTACTATTTTATGCCATTTTATTTTTTAATTTTCTTTTTTCCAGTTATTTTCTTATATTTTATTTCTTTATTCATTATCTTAGTGTTAGTATTGAAAGTAGTCTATTAGTCAGTACTACTCAAAAAACAAAGGCTATATATTTCGTATGCCCAGATACAGGCTGTTCGGTCTAGTTGGGCATTCGTCTATTCGATGTATTCATTTTGGGATGTATTGGGATGTATTCATTTTCTTATTACTTATATAAATAATTACAAATCATATCTGTACGATCTCACTGTTAACTCTATACCAAGTTGTAACAAATAAATAAATAAATAAAAAGATGTAGGCACAATTTAGCATTACCCCGTCTATCTCTGGAATTATTCAAAAGGGATCCAAATTACTTTGGAATGGCGTGTTACAATAAACTGCCTGAGAATATTAAAATTATATGTAAAAACGGAAAAACAGCCCAATTTAAATCGAAATTAAAAGGCTACCTTATTGCGAGAGAATTATATAATATTAACGAATTATAATCAGATGACTGACAATTTCCATCTCGATTTTATTTATTTAACTTGACATTTGTACCATTTTAATGATTATTATATTATTACTATTATTTCTAATTGTCTCCCATAGTAAATTATATTTCTTATTTATAGGACCATTAAATTTTAGTATTATAATTTCATAACTAACTGTAGTTATAAATATCAAATATAACTCAATTGTGTGATGAGTCTCTAATGAAATATTTAGTACTTATACATATTAAAGTTATTTTAACATTAAGCGGCTATATAAAGTGTCGAAACAACTATGTAAAAGTTTTTGAAGACAATAAATGCGATTTGATTTGTATTTGACCAGATCACGGATATACAAGCAAAAGTTTGTGCTATTCGTTTTAAAACAAGCAGCGCTCGTGCGCGTCACATTAAGCATGGCGGTGGACTGACATACGCCGTGTTGACACGATGGATGTGACAATGTGATTTACGCAGTTTTACTAAAATATAAATAAAGGGCTCTCATTGGTGAGAAATACTGCTTAGTCTATGCGCATCGCGGGTAAAAACGATGATCGATCCAATGATGTAAAAATATGAAAATCAGACAAGGTTTCGGGAGCGTAACTCAGATAATGTTAAGGCAACATGATACCTGGGAACGATCATATCTGAAGAATGTTAGTTGTATGGGTTTCAAAAAAAATTTAAGCATTAGTTAAAAAAAAAAGTTTTTAAGTAAATGAATCGATAAGGAACCAATTTAAAATTTGGACTCAAAAAAGTTGCTCATTGCCTTGGACAGTAAGGCTTTAAACTGACTTCGAAAAATTTCAGGCGCGATTACTCCTACAATGTAAGCGGTGAGTGTGTTTTATTATAATTTCATTATATTGAGTGGTTAATTCTCTAGGGCCGCACTTAGCCACATTTTTATTTAGGCCCTAAATTAATTTCAATTAATTAAAACGTGAGATCGTCTGAAAGTTACGCTAAATATGCTTTGCTATTAACTCCCTTATACGACCACTGCGTAAAGACAGTCATTCTGTGCTGGCACTGCGATATAACGTTTAGTATGCGCCTGGTCGCCGGCGCGAGCGGACGTAGAATGACGATTCGTCAATGCTGGATTTTTATTGCTTTTAAACCCTACAAAATTGACCCCGCCTATTTTTTCGCGTGTCACTTCAGATATTTTTTTGAGGTCTCATATCGCCTTAATACTCACTTTAGTTCTACTTCAAAATTAACATTTTCTGAAGTTCTTTTAGCTAAGCGATGTGTTCTAGTTTCATACCTACTCAGGTAGTCAGGGAAAACATGCCGTCTATTGATCGATTCGTTACGGCCCGATCGATTTATCTGCCAAGTCACAAAAGTCGCTGAAACTCCGACAATATTTCGATTTTTAAAAAATCCTTTTGAGGACGTATTCTTAAAGGTCTAAAATTTTAAAATACGCAAAGGCAAAAAAAAATATATTTTTTTCAAGTTTCCAGACCAGAATACCCATTTAAGAGAAATTTCTTAACGTATGATTAAACCACCCCCCATCACCCCCTACACACAGGTCCTCTAGCTTGTCTATATAACTCAGTTTTATTTTCTATATTATGGTTATTATGTACTTGTACTCTTTTATCATAACCACTACAAAAATAACACTTCTTACATATTAATTTGCCAAAATATTTTTTTTTGCTACGAAACTCTGGCTGTAATGTCATTTATTTATTTATTTATTTATTTAGTATAATAGGTACACAAACAATACTCTAATAATACGTGGTTATCGCTAAGATTTTTACTTTGTTTCTAAATAGAGTAGGTATAATATTTTATGCGTACTCCGCATGCTTAATTTATAATTGCGTATCTCATGATTTACAAAATTATCAGTACAAAAATTAATATCCTTAAAAATTATCAAAACAAAAATTTTAAATTTTAGAAATAAGTTTACAGTAAATTCTGAAAAACAATTCAATGGTAAAAAAAATAGATCAACTATTGTCTGGAATAAAATAATAAAAACATACGGTAAATTATCAATTTGTTTCATAATACGTTATTTATAATAGACCTAACTACTAATGGTCCCAGGTTGAAGAAATCAATGTTATCGGTTATAGTGTTGTATAACCGGCATATACGTGAGATAGGATTGTGGAAAGATTGATTTTTCTGCGAAGTGGGAAGGTGAAATGTTAGGTGCTGCCTCATAAGATATTACTACTTGACAATAGGCCCACCATATTATACTCTATTGCAGTGATTCCCAACGTGGTCCAGGTGGACCCCCAGGGGTCCACGGGTGACTCGACGGGGGTCTACGTTGGCGTGAAAAAAAATGGGAGTTTTACAAATTGTAAGTGGGGGTCCACGAAAATTTATCTGGTTTCGATAGTAAAAAACGAAAATGCTGGCTTGACTTTACCTACCTATCAATGTTTATTTAGCATTAATTTCCTTTTTTTAAAACCTTCCTTATTTTTTTTGAGTAGTGTATTTTAAGAAAGTCAGCGACTGTTACTTGTAAAAACTTGCATATTCGATAGTACAGGGTTGGAACTCAGCCGCGACGCAAATTTCTATCGTTAGATGTAATCTTCAAATTTTTTGACGACTTTTGGGAATATGGTAGAAATGTAGTGGAACCGAAACCAGTAAAATGTTGAAAGTGGTATACGAGAAAAAAAAATTGGGAACCTTTGCTCTATTGCGTGCGCAATAAAAAAAATCCAACAAACATATATTTATTTATTTATTTATTTAGGTACATAGGATTAGGTATATAGTTCATTCATAGGTCATGTAATCTTATAATAATTATATAAATTATTTAATAATTAATATAGGGAGGTTTAACACATCTTACATGACCTTTACTGCCAATAGCACATCTAACTAGGCGATAATTTGGCCCGTCTCTAGATGTGCATATTTTTATGCAATTTTAAGAAATGAAGTGTTTTTTTTAAATAAATTATTTGGACCCACCACCTGTATGTACACATAAATATACCAATTTTATAAAAAATATAGCTATGTAATAAATATATACATTTATAGTTGTAATTTAATAAAATTTAATTAAGATAAATAGATAAGTGATACTAAATAAATTGTCGTGCTTTGCAAAGAAGTTGAAATGAAATAATAGCATAACTAGTATGAAATGAAAACATTTGTTTAGGTATGGAAAGTTGAATGTGTGTTATATCTGGTTAGATCTTCGCGGACAGCAGTGTGAAGCGGCATTTGGCGATAAAGGGAAGCGGGAAAAGTTCGGCACTACGCAGCTTTGCTTCGCCTCGGACGCGGGAATGTTTTAATTGGATTTTATTGAAAACGGCTTTGCTGTGAGTCCGCCGCACAAACGAAGCGACACAATGAAATCTAAACGAGACTCTCCCCGGGCGAGACTCTCTCGCAGCCCGAGTTCGCGGCGCTGCGCAAAAAAAGCCTAAACGAATGCATCTAATATTTTTTTCCGGTGACGGCGGGATAAGCCACAATAACGAGGGTCAACGTTATCGTAAAACTACAGTATAATAACAACAGTAAAACGTCTTCATACAAACGGCCGAAACGCGAGCTATACCTCCTGCGCCTGCGCGGTTACGTACGGTCGGCGTGGGACGCTCCCGCGCATATTATTTATTATTATTTACTGTTAATTTATCAAACAAGTCTAACATAACTGTTCATCTAACATAATTAATCAAACAAGTCTAATCTAACATAACTCTGTACATCTTGTGAAGTTCTTCGCAAGCTACAAAAACAGGAGTCAGTTAGTCAGCTTTGGTTCCTCCGAGTCAGCCCTCTTTAAGGTTCATTCGGGGGTGCCGCAAGGTGCGAATCTCTCTACGATTTTGTTCCTCATTTTCATCAATGATTTACCTAAATTTGTAAAATATAGTCACTGTTCTCTATTTGCTGATGACGTGAAAATTTTTCATCAAATAACAGATGCTCGAGAAGCGGAAATATTATAGCAAGATATAGATGCACTTTCAAGATGGGGCTCTGTCAATGACATGGAATTCAACACTAACAAGTGCTCTGTTTTAACCATCACTAAGCAGAAAACTATATAATTGTTTAGTCCGTAGCATACTTGAATATAACTCGGTCATTTGGTGTACAAGTGAAAACAAATACATTTAGATGGTAGAGCGTATTAAAAGAAAAGTTTTGGGAACCGGCTCTTGGTATATAAATCAAAAATACATAGTAAATGTACATAATAAATATAAAGAATTGCATTTCTGTTCTGATGGACTTACCAGTCACCACCTATCAAGTGTGACAGCCATAGTGGCTCGATGCTGTGGCCTAGCTGCAACAGTGCCCATTATCTACCACTCCAAGGCTTTCAATCTTCGAACCGCATCGCTCAATCGAGGACTTTACTTAAGCGAAGAAGTAAAGGAAGTATTAGCACCGGGATTCCGTCTCCCCTACACCACCTGGCGTAGTCTCAACAGACTCATGGTGGGTGTGACATGACGCCGAGCTAATCTCGTCCGCTGGGGTTACACAGCGAATCTAATATTCTAATGTGGAACGCTGCAGAATGAAGACCACCTGCTATCCCGCCTGCATTTGTCAACAGCAGGACCTATAAGAGGCGAACGACAAAGTTATCTATGCAGCATTCTTATAGGGAGAAGTATCATATCCTGTCCCGGACACTTTAACGAACGACATAGTATTTGTTTGTGTACATAACAGGCGCGGATCTATGGGGAAGGGGGCAGAGGGGACGACGCCCCCCCCCCCCCCAACGAGGATTGAAAAAAAATTGTTGACAAAAAGCGAGCAAGATTCCTGAATGACGATGACCTACAACTACAGATTGACCTGAATGACGATGACCAGACAACTACCTACACTGACGATTATACGTCTACTACACTAACGACTAAACGACTACACTGATGCTTTTACACTGACATTAGAGTCTCCTAGGAGTTCGTGCGGCAGGAGTTCTGGGAGAATGCAAGATCTGGAAAGAAAGCTTTAGAAGGGAAAAGAGGAATAATCCCGCTTATTCGGAACCAAAAATATTCTAGATGTTCTAGATTTGGCCGACGAATTCATCTATCCTGACATACATCGCCTTATCCTTATCATGGCCTCCTTGCCCGTAAGTGTGGCGACTGCCGAAAGAAGTTTTTCAACTCTGAGGCGACTTAAAACCTGGCTACGATCCACGATGGTAGAGGATAGGTTAACAGGGTTGGCACTCCTGCATATTTATTTTGATATTCCAGTAGACAAAGAGAAGATAATTGAAAGATTTGCAAAGAAAAAACACCGGAAACTGCAATTTGTAATTTAATTCTGTGTTATGCACTATTATGTATCATTTGTTCATTGTTTATTTAGAAGTAAAATAAAAATGTACGAGTGTATTCATTATTTCTTTTCCCTTTTTATAATCCTTAGTTACTCAATTACCTATCTCTATTCAGCATATTGGATGCCTAAATTCACAATATAATTTATTTTTACTATCTATAGACAGAAACCCACCCCCCACTGTCCGCCCCCCTTAAATACAAGACGTAGATCCGCGCCTGGTACATGATGTATTATAAAAAAAAAACTGTTTTGTCCAAGCCCAATCTCACCCATTTTCTTTGCGCCGGTGTCCACAATGTAGTAATATTGAGAAATATATAAGTCTATAGTTGATGTTTATCCCCGGCGCTCCGTGAACTCTTTTAAAATAGTTGAAAAGCACTTGATGTGCTCGTCCGAGAATGCAATAAACATGAAAGCCCATCCGCCCGTCGCGCTGCAGGCATTTCTATTGCAGGCGGGGATCTCATCGCTCCGAATAGAAACTTTACGATATGTTTGCGTGTCGAGTCGGTGACTTATGAGACTTTTCCGACGGTCGCCACGTGAACTGCCAGACTCCGCGAAACACCTGCAAAAGAAAGAACGATGCGACGGGCGGGGAAATGGCGACGCCAGCGCTCTTTTAATGTATTACTTTTGCGGGGATTTTCACTCGGGAAATATTGAATCGCGATGCAGTCGTGTATAGATACGTAAATCGTGTAGCGAAAATGATTCAGTAGAATAGAATAGAAAAGTAAATGTATTAAAAAGAACACAAAACCCGACTGCCGTTACAGAAAGTTTGTTTGTTTGTTTGTTTGTTTATACTCTTTATTGTGAAAATGTCACAATGGGCGGGTTTATTGTCATATGACAATCTCTTACAACCAACCCTACTATGACGTGTTATATGTATGCGTGCGTGTAACATGTCTGTAAGTGTGTGTCTTATTATTGCATTCGATCGACAGAATTGAAAATCCAATTCCGTTAATTTGATCCCAACGGAAAATGGTGAGCCAGCCGGGAATCGAACCCGGGACCTTACAATGTAAGATCAGGCGACCTAACCACTATGCCACCGGGCCGTGTAAAAAGAAAGTGTACTATAACTATTTTTATTACTGTTATTTTTATTTCTTTTTTTTAAATTTAAAATTATATTTATTACTGCTTTTTAATGAAATATTTGTGGTTTATTTATTTATCCATATAGATACATATATAAATCGGAATCAGACCTTTTGACACTAAAACACGATATATTAATATTAATTTATTTACATTTGAAGATTCGGACATGTAGACAACTACTTACCTACTTGATATTTGGACAGTTAATGTACCTTATGATACTTGCGATGACATAACGATTCTAACAATACCACATACTGTTAAATCGGATTGAGCGTTTAGAAGTTATGGTAGAATAAAGAAACGGAAAACATACATATATGAACCCTGAACGTGTTACACTCCTTTTTTGTTGGGTAGTCATGTCAAAAAACTAAACAATGTATGCACAAATGGCGGAGTGTAAACGAAAAAGTGATGTAAAGGAATGGCGAGTGTGTTATCCCTGTTTGATCGAAGTGGAAGACCGTGGCCTCCCAAATCTTAGAATATCGATAGTCTTGAGATAGGAGGGCGACGTAGGGTTTTTGAGGATGTTTTAGATCAGCGACAAAGCATGCAAATTTTTTTCAGAGCGAATAGGAAGCCAGTGAAGTTCCTCAGCAGGTCAACTTCTATACCATTCAACAAAGGCCATGAAAATTTTATAAATTCGAAAGTGGAAGGAACGGCGATTGACATAGGCTACTTGGGGGGGGGGGGGGAAGAGAAGAAGGAGTGGGAGGGGTACCTTAAGCAGACGGATACCCGAGCAACGCTGGGTAACATTCCACTAGTAACTATAGTTAATCCGATATCGTCCTTTTAAGTACTTCGTCGAATACGATTTAGTGTCTTATCAGGAGAGGGAGACTTGAAATGCTAAGAATCGATTATATCCATTTCGCTTCCTCGCGTGCGCTCGACTGAGTTAAACCTTTCGAATCCACTTAAAATGGGGGATGCGACTTGAGCGGAGGCAAAATTTATTGCGAGAGAGATAAAAGGATAACATTCGAGAATGTTGTATTATTTACCATTAAATAAAAAGAACTTGAGATTGTAGTTATTTTTTTCGTATTAATTTTCCAATGTCGTTAATGATCATCGTCCTATGGAGAGGGACGCCAAAGTAAAAAATGTTCATATACTTGCTCTCCTTTATCGTTTACCTACCCAATCAACACCATTCTATCTCCTAGTGCTTCTCGAAACATTGAGTTCCCACAGTCTCGTACTTCTGTTAACTTTTGATAATTTACTCAAAATTCTTTATCATAATACGAGTGGTATTACCCGGCGTTGCCCGTGTTATATCTTTTCTCAAATATCAATGTATACCAATTTTCATGGCGATCGGTTGAGCAGTATAGAAGTTGGTGTGCTGCAGCGCCGTCTAGTTGAAAGTTGCAACAAAGCGGATATATATAAAAACCTTAACCATGAAAAAATACATATATATGCCAACTTTCATGGTGATCGGTCAAACGGTTTCGGAGTCTATTAAACTCGGACAGACGGGCATACAGATATACCAACATCCATTTTTATATTATATTATTTTGGCCTGTTTTTAAAATTTAAACTTTGAATGCCTATATCTCGCTTATTTATAGCGACCGACACAATTTTTTCTTCCAGATTTAGCATTAAAATGAAAAAAATTGGAGAGAGGTTCCTATACTGCAGTTATTCCACTTTTATAACTATGTGATAATACTTACATGTATATATTTTAATTAAAGAGTTTTGAACAATGAAGCACAAATAATTAAAAAGCAGGAATAATTTCACTGTATTACCTTCACAATATTTTGAATTTAGAATAACGCTTGGCCGACTATGACGTTTGTAGGTTTAACATAGCAGCGCCATCTATGGATTACTCAATAGATAACGCCATCTGTTAAAATCGTTTGGAACTAACAGATAATTGCGAATGTCAAATAATAGACATTGCAATAAAATAATATCGCGACTATAAATTAAGACGTAAGCTATCCTATCTTTCAAGTTGGATCAAACTGCACATTGTGTGCAAATTTGATTCAAATCGGTTAAGTAGTTTAGGAGTCCATCGCGGACAAACAAAGTGACACGTAATTTATATATATTAAGATTGATTTCTTCTCATACTTGTTTGTGCACATGGTGCAATACTCTGGAACAATCTCACAGCAAATAAAGGGTGAGCTTAAATCAATGATATCCCAGTAGTGGGTTATTCAGTATGATAAAGAAAGCAAGTTTTGAAAAATATATTTAAAAAAAAACAAGTGAATGAATGAATGAAAATCTCTTTATTGCACAATAAAAATAAGGTACAATGGCGGACTTATTGCTACACTACAGCAATATCTTCCAGTCAACCAACATGCTGGTGTGAAAAGAAGAGTAGGCAACAAAATTATAGCTTAAATTAAATTTGAAATTATAGCATATAATATACATTGTGTGTGTATCTGAAGTAAAAAGTAAATATATAAATAATTTTTTGAGTTGGACATATTATATGTATGTATATGTATATACATACATATTTTGATATATTAACAAATAAATAAATAAATAAATAAGTAAATAAATAAACTGCCAAAATAAGGTAAGGAAAGGGAGGGGATAACGGAAAGGTTAGAATTTATGATTAATATTTATTGTGAAAGGAAGTGCTTTTTCAATGATTGCTTAAAGGTGAACAGCGAGCTAGCGCCTCGAATAGTTAAAGGAAGCTGATTCCACAGTCGAGCTGCATGTACGGAGAAGGAGTAGGAAAAAAAAGTGGTATTGTGTTTTGGGATACGTAAGATATTATTCTGACTTGAACGAAGTGGGAGACCATGACAAGTCGTTTTTTAGGTCGTTTTCTTGTTTTTTTTGTTGATAAATTAGTAAATTATATCTATTGAAGAAAAGCTAAAGAAGCGTTGAGTGCACTGTACCGTCTAGCGGTAGGTATAATATCAAGATCATAGCTTTTATACTATTTTTAAAAAAATGTTCAAATAAAAAAACAAGTTTTTCCTCATTTTTTAAATAAAAAGTTGCTTAGTTTCAAGTACCTAATAACCCACGACAAGGATGTCACTAATTTAAAACTCATCTGTATATGAAACTCGCCTTTAGCAACATTCAAGACTCACCTTAAAAAGTACTAAGTTTTTCTCCTTCCCTCCGTTCATCTTTCAATTTTCCTTCCTCGGTTATTATCAGTTTTAAATAAAGTAATTTATATTTTATGCAGACAAACTTATATAATTAATCATCTTTATCTCCAAAGCACTGTGGTTGGCTAGTAGCAAGTTGACACGTGGCAATAAGCTCCTTATTATATTTTAATTCATAAGGGAAAATAAAAAGTTTTTGTTATTATTTTTATTATCGACAGTGATAGGTTATTTTTATAGTTTAATAGAGGCACATTTCATGTGTTTTTCTAAATTTAGTATACTTCACGAGAGGGTTTGTTTATCTGAAATCTGGTGCTGCGCTCGAAGGCTAAAGCATGCAATTTGTTTGCGCTGCCATCCGTCCGAAATGAAATTGTTGAAGGAAGTCGCCATTAGGACCGCCGGACATTTTATTTTACGATTTCCCGCGAAATTTCCCCGGGCGAAGCGGGGATTGGCAATTGTAAAGGAGGGGTAGGGGTACGGGGGGAGATAGCAAAGGACGAGGAGAGGCGTTGCACGCGTCTTAACAGTTTATCTGGAGGGGTGATAAGAAGTAATCGCGCCGCTCTCCTCCCTCTGAAAGTTGCTCCGCTGAGATCACCTACGTGCTTGTTCAAACGAGCGTATATTGCAGTAATGTCGTTTTTCCTTTGTGTTATGGAGTTGATCATGCTGTAAATAACTTTATAGCGACTCTACATAAGAACTCAATGTACCCCTAGGACGTCGGTCGGTAACAGGCGGACCGTGGTTCGGATCTGGATCAATTTCAATTTCAATTTCAATTTTCAATCTTAACATATTGTAGAAACTTAATATCTAAATACATTTAAACTAGTCTATTCGTCCCTTTTTCCAACATCCAAATTGATCACCAGGTACATACAGTTCAAAGTCCTTGATTATTGCTTTTATGATATGCAACATTTTAATACTGGCGATACTCAAAAATCATTATCAAGATGTACTTACTAAAACTACAAATTAAAATAATCAATAAAAATAATGAAGAAATATGAAATCAGAAAAAGGCAGAATAATTCAAAAATGCTACTAAAAAATGTCAAAAAAAGAGCGAAAAATTTAAAAAATCATTTACAAAAAACAAACTCCTCGATTGAATAAAAAGCTTTGTCTAATAAGAATTCTTTAAGTAATTTTTTAAATAAGCTTTCCACCTGAATTGTTTTTAAACTTTTCGGTAGTCTGTTAAAGTAATATTTAAACTTTTCGGAGTATTTTGTGTCTTGCCTTGCTGTGTTTAGTTTAGTACATGGTATATAAAATAAATATTTTTCTCGTATTTTTAGTATGTGTATCTGAAAACTTTTTTAATGTGTTTCTTTATTCTTGAAAAACTCAGTCAGTAACTTAAAGAGATAGACTGAGGTTAAGGTGAGGATTCTTAGTCTTTTAAAAATGGGTCGACACGGTAGGTATCGCGGAAGGTAATTACTTGAACCGCGAAATAATGTTAAATACCACCTCTCTATGCAATTTAATGATCATTATCATCTTAAATATGCAATGGATTATATAAAAATATTGCAAATAGTTTCATTTTTAAAATGTCGCAAATTTAGGATGATTTCTGGACCTCGGTAAAAAATTCTCAGACTCAGAGAAATATTTGACTGTTAAATATAAGTTTGACAAGCCTTGAGCGCGCTGCGCAATAGGTAAAACATCGCGAATAAACAGTATTAGCGATATTACTTAACCCTAGATAGTGCAAAGCGATCACATCTTTTTATACTATTTTTAAATATATATAAAAAATAAAATAATATATTTTATAATATTTTTTTTTTGTGTTTTTCCCATTGAAAATTTATAACAGTTGCTTATTTGTACATACTGTTTCACCCACTTCAAGGACGTCACTGATTAAAAACTCACCCTGTAAAGGTAATAATTATACAAATGCATAATTCAGTTAATAATAATTCGTCATCACATTATTTTATTCTATTAGATTTGACTTCAGAAAAACTAGCATGAAACTGGCACGGACACGTAACACAAACTTAACGATGATAGCGTGCTAAAAACACCCGTGTGAAAGAATGCAAGCTCACAAATAATTCCAGGATAAAAGACGAGTTTAAGCTTCGAAAACCAAACGCTCGTGTGAATGAAGCCCACTCCATCTCTCACTGCGAGTTTCCAACACTTTCGAACGGGCGTATGTGAACACTGCGGAATGTTACGAGGCGCTGAAACCGGATTCTGTTCTCCCGGAGATTGGTCTATAGTGTTTTCTATATTACCTACTATTAAACATTACTTTTTAAAGTCGACGCTGGGCATTAAAAAATATTAAACTGTTTGGCTTACAAGCGAAAAGAAAAGCATGCTGTTGTTGCTCGACGTTTAGAAACCACACATGGGCTCCACCCACAGAAGTCTACGTGTGTCACTGACGATCCGTTGTTTTGCTCGATTTCTCAGTGTTCATAGCAAGCTTTTCTTCACTTTCGGTTGAGCATTCGCTCTGTTCTGAACTTGCTTCGAAGTGCAGTATACGCTGACGGTATTATTTTGAACTGGGACCGATGGGGTTGTCTATTCCAGCGCGGGCCTTCAGACAGGCGACAAGCGGTAGGAGTATTCAAACTTGAAGTCCTTGTGCTTTCTAATTTCGAGTGTTCCACTCTTGATCTGCTCTGGTTTGGCTTGGTATTTGCGTTAAATCGCTTTTTAATTTTTCATACTTTTACCTAAGTTACATTGCGCTAATTTGTAATATAAATCCACATTTCCACGTATATTGAATCACCGTTTTTAACACCCAAAAGAATGATAACCACTTTGGAAACCAACGAAAATATTAGCCAACGGAACCATAAGCTTTAAATAGCCAATGTCGAAATTAACCTTTGGAAATATTTCATTATTAATTAGGAATCAATTTATGCGAGGATTAATCAACATAAAAATCCATTGTTAAATTACTGCAGGGTGTTTTCAAGCAGCTTTGATATCAATAAATATAACGGTTGAATATCTACAAAAATAGACTATTGATTTCTAAATTTAAGCTTCAATCGGTACACAGGATTACGTCTTCCACAGGTTATTAAATTTTAAACTCCCATTATTTTTAATTATGTGTACCGCCGCGTCACTTATCGCCTCCCAGTATACACAATGTAAAATATATAATTTTAAAGCCATTATAATATTACACTGTTTAGAAATAACAAATATGCTACTTCACCTAACACAATAATATTAGCGACATTAAGATTCTTAAGTACATTCCTAATAAGTAGATACATTATTCCAAAATCATGCTTTATAAATATTTATTTTCTATACTTTGTAATTTTTTGTTATTCAATTCACAATAATTACCTTAAAAGCTTCTTCAAAATTTGCAAAAAAAAACATACATACTTTGTACCGTATACCCGTTACGTTGTAAAATCAATGCGTGCCAGGTGAGGGAGCGTCTTTGATATACACTATGGAGCGTAGACGTGCTCCATATATCTACGCCTCTACGCCTATACGCCTTGCGTAGCAACAAAACAAGTACACGCGTTACTGCCGAAACAGAACAAGGCAAGGGGAGAGAAATGGCAAAGGACATGACCTTTTCAAATTTACCGAGACAAAACCGCTTCTACTTCAAAGAACATAATTAATGGTTTATGCAAACACTTTTCTCCGAGTCGACTTAATTATAATACTCGTTAAATGAACGTTCCATTTACTAAAACAGCAGACGAGCGGAGGAGGGCGAATCGCGGGCGATTGGAATATCTCTCTATGTATACAAATTGAAACCCTAATTTAAATTGTTCAATAACAAATGAAATCTATATTAAACTTTTTGGCCTCCGCATGTAGTAGCTTAATAACTAAAATCTACCGGACAACTTCGTTTCCACTATTCATATATGACTGAATATCTTGCGAATAAAATGGTGTATATTCTTTTACGCTACTTTATGTGAACGCCATGACATTTCAGTTATAATTGTAATTAAAAAAAGCGTTCCAGTGGCAACCTCCTGGCTCCATTTTCGGACCCTCGTCATCATGTATAAAAAAAGTACTTAGGACAACTTAGCAAACGAGCCCCAACTCGACTATCTTCACACTTTCCATCAGGGAGTTCTAGTGGCAGTCTTATGGCTCCATCTTCAGACACCCGTCACCATCTGTAATGGAATATGCTCATGATACCAAAACATACTACCTAGCTAAAATTCAACTGTCCTACCATTTGTTATCAGGGAGTTCTTTTCCCTACATCCCGGTTCCATCGTCAAATCAGCTCGATGGTAGGTACCATAATATTTCATCGTCACCGAAATTGTATAAGTATGACAAATTTTAGCTCAATCGGTTGAAAAATGGTTTGCAAAATTTGAATCGGACAATTTAAGTGCGATTAAGTTAAAATATAGGTTGTGAGACTAGATACTTTAAAACTTCCCCTTAAGTACTCATTTCGAATTTTGTCCAATAGTGTGTCACCCGCTGCCCAGCGTGGCATGGGCATTTCTGTTGTATGTATTAATATGTTGTTTATTAGTAGCCCAACATTTTAACCATACAAGACAGCACATCTAAGGGCTGTCTTATAGATTTGCCCTTTGATCTTAAGTGGCATTTTTCTATCGCACATAAGTGCCTGTTAGTTGTCTCCACTATCCATCCTGTTGTAGATCTATGAGTAACATCGTTGTCAATTTTGCCATCATTGCTTATAGTCTAGGCGGTGAGTCCTATATTTTGACAGAATACTGCAAATTGTGATAAAAGCAAATCCTTTTGCACACGTGTTCTTTAGACTTAAATGGTCGATTTGGCTCGCCGCTTCGACATATTTGACCCTGCGGACTAAAAATGGCGGCCGTTTTGAAAGATGGCCGCTAACAAACTAAACTTATTTTTATCGTGCCGATTTTAATGACCAATGGGTCTTTTTGGCTATTTTAGTGTCGTAAATTTCAAATAGCATACTGAAAAATAAATTCCTTTGATTTTAAACAGGATTTTGAACATTTTTATTAAGTATTCACTTTTACCGTTATGTTATGTTATTCACGTTTTGTTATACGGGTATCCATAGATAGTGTTTGTGAATGTCTGTGGCACTGCTAGAGGATTTGATAAAGAAAAACAAAAATCCTCAGTCTGCTGTCGCTGGTTTACGATGGTGCAGCGCTGGTCCATACTCTCAAGCCCAGTCCAGATCTCATAACTTTTAACGAGTATATTGATCACCAGCGTAAAGTTCACGTTACTAAGCAGGCATCGTATATTGGTGCTAAACAGGTAGATATTGCGTGGGACCTGTAAATTCCTGCCAGCATAAATACCGTGGAGCGTGAAAGTCGCGGTGCAAGAAGTATTCGAGCTTGTGTCTCTTTATGGTTTTGAGTACCTGTTTCCCTTTTTATTCAGTCTTTGGAGGACTGTTGTATTTCGAACCTTCTGGACCCACGATATTTTAAGCATTCTCCGATACGCCCACATCTCCAATACCTTAAGGCGCGTGGCCATCCTTTCTGAGAGTGTCCAGGCCTCAGCTCCATATAGGAGGACGGAGAATACGTAGCATTCTGCTATACGCGTGGGTAGATTAAGGCTCAAATTACGGTCACAAAGGACTTTCTCCATTTTTAGGAAGGCCCCACGGGCCAGCTTAATTCGTTATTTAATTTCGACACTGTGGTCTTCTTTGTCGTTGACTATGACACCCAGGTATTTATATCGGCTCACTCTTTCGAGGTCTGTACCATCAATATTTATGAAAGAGTTTGACTTTGACTGCGGTGTTCGACTTACTACCATGTATTTGGTCTTTTTGGCGTTGATGTTAATGTCATATGACGCACTCGCTACTAGATAATAGAAACATCTAGATAATAATTATTGAATTGATTATAACGATACTACCCATTTTCAGCAAATCTGTTATTTTTGTATATTGATCTTTTTACTGATCCCAGGTTTATATTGCAGATTGCCAAAGCCCTTTAAATTGCTTAGTAAATCGACTGCGTCAAAAGCTAAATTATGAAGGGCCATGTTTCTGCCCTCAAACACATACAAAAGACTTTGCGTAATGTGGTTCATTGTTTGCTGGCTACTCTGCAAATATGCAAGCAGGGTGAGAAGTATCTGACCTACATTACTTAAATGGGTCGGATGTTTACGGATGTTACAAACAGATTTTAAAAAGAGGTTTTTAATTATCAGTATGTTTAATTTTAAATCTATGGAGTAAATGCTACGTTCCAAAACGGATAAAACCTTCTTTTTCCTATGCCATAGTCAAGAACGGGATGGCCATGATTAAACGTGGTCGTACAATCCTCCAAGACCAATTCTGATCCGGACTTCCGAAAATGATGACGACCCTGAAAGTCATTTCTAAAGTGAAGGTCATATGGTCTTTGCAAATCGAGGATTGACATTATTTAAAATGACAAAATAGACATGTCTATAGAATGGGTATATCATATTCTGAGTGAATAATTGCGTATAAAAAGCTTTATGCCCCTTTGGTGTCGCGTTTGCTTACACTCGAACAAAAAATAATTCGGATTCAAACTCTCAATATTGTTTAGTCCGTTTTTAAGGGTAATAAAGAAGTTTCTTGCGGGGATTTTTAATAATAGAAGAAACATGAATGCAAAACTACGTACCAGAATAGATAATTAAATGAATATAGTCCACATGATCTGGGTGTACTACAAAGAAACCTAAATCTGTAAAATCGGCTGGGAAGTGATAAAATCCATCTTTTGTTATTCAAAGGGAATTTAAATAATATATTTCCTTCCGAAGAGTCAAGATATTGCTGGTAAATACTACGCTATTTTTTATACAATTTACAGGGATATTTTTAGCAAAAGACCAAGTATGGCTCGAAAAAATCATCTTCATCAAGACAATGCAAGGATTCACACTTGAGTTAAGGTTGTTTTTATTTATTTATTTTATTTTTTATTAGCTAAATGTATACAGCATATTCATTTTATAAAAGTACATTTTGTAAATTAACATTAATATAGCCATTAATACATTTGAAATTAGGAAATAATATAAAACACCTATTTAATAGATAATAATTTTATAACCTTTTTTTTTAAGAAAAAGGAAAAAAAGAAAAAGAAGCATTTCTAAATTAAAATGTATAAGTACAATAAGGGAATGGAAATGGAAGGGAGGGATTGGTATAACACTATATGAAATATATGTTCATAAATAACAATGCATACGTATACTATTGACATATATACATATGAACATACATACACACATACATACATCGTATAATATAATAAAGTAATAAGTAGTGCGTATTTTATAAATATTTAAATTAATTATCGTTCCTGAACTTTTCTTCGACTGCGTGAAGAAAAGGCTTCCTGTCCAGAGAAAAAATGTTAAGGTCATTAAACCTGTTATTAAAAGAGCTGAGTAACCGTATCATAGTAGAGTTTCTGAAGTGGCTTGTGTTGTATTGTGGTGAACATCAACGAATTAGTCTACAATTCTTTACCCCATTCACATTTTTTCGCCTGATCTAGCGCTGTCAGACTTCCACCGGTTGCTTAAGCCAGAACTTTTTTAGGTGGACGAAAATTTGGTACAAGCTATGACGTTGTAGTTGATAGAGTATTTTCAATCCTTAACAGCCGCCCTTCTTGGTAGGCTGTTCGTTGATTACGTCACTGCCTCGCAATATGGCTCTTTGAGACTTCAGTCGATCGGGAACCATACCGATTAGTAAGGATTATTAAGGTTTTCTTTACAGTGTAAAGAAGTACATTGCAGTTTTCAGACATCCCGGACTGTTGTGTGTTTCCGTCTTATATCGAGAGAGGTATGTTTGACAGTACTGAGGCGATCCCAGCTATTATTTTATTCATCTGAGTACCAACTTTAGAAACATGGAAGCTATGCCACCAAATCTGCAATTACGAATGAAAGCTATGATAAATAACAGTATAGAATTTCCAGAGCCGCTCATTATATACGAGTATTTTTATTTTATCACTCTATTTCATAAATAGATGTTCGTCCAACATTCATAAAAGTCAGAAAGGGGAAATAACCCTGACATTTAATAGACAACTCATCGGTACTCCAGTATTTTATTGGACACTAGATGACCCGGTGAACTTCGTACCACCTAAATTTGACTTGATTGTAACTCTTCATAAGCGTTTATTGATCCTAATCAACATCAAATTCATTGAAATCTATGAAATGGCCGAATCATGTACGGTTTGAGTTTTTCGACTGCTTCGGCTTTTTCGACTTTTTCGACGTTTTCGACTTTTTCGACTTTTTTGACTTTTTTGACTTTTTTGACTCTTTTGACTTTTTCGACTTTTCAACTTTTTGAAATTTTACAGAATCGCACGGAATGAATAACAGTTATAGATGGCGCAGTTGTCAAACAATAGGATCGCCGCGAACGCCATCTATTGAAAGTGGCCCATTTCCCAAAATGACCAATTTCGATTTTTTCGATTTTCAGTTGTCTTTTTTAATTTTTCCTAAATATTTTTTTTTGTTAACCACCCCTGAATGAAGGCAAACAAAACAAAAAAAAATAATAATTCAAATCAGTCGAGTCATTATCGAGATCTTGCGAGACTAACGCACGGCGATTCATTTTTATATATAAGAGAAGAAGAAGAAGAAGATATACTTAACCAGTCAAAATTTGCGCTTCATTTTCAAGGCCCACGCGCCCAACCAAGAAATATTAACGAGCCAAGTTGAAACTCGTGACTGGCAGAACATATATCTGATCAACTGCACTTCCCAGTTCTACGAGTGTAGGAAGTGAAACTCAAACCGATTATTTTCTTTTATTACAAAACGAATGAATCGCGTCCGGTAGATTGTGAGCGAACCCTCGTGATAGCCTACACGTGTTATGTGTTTTCTTATCGTATTATTTTAGGCTGCGGCTCGCATGCCAACGAGACGCACCTCCATAAACTTGTATCTCCGGTCCTCGGTAGGAAATGGACCTACATTACCAACCCTTGTAACAATACGATAGGGTGGCCCGGGAGGGTAAATCGCCGGGGCGCGTACAAACCTTCTGCTCACCCTGTATTTTTAAATAAGGACCAACGAGAGGGATAACCCACTGCGCGGCGCGGAAGATTCTTTCATTTGAATGAGAAAATATTCCGGAATATTGAGCCCGCTTTACAGAGAAGAACATGTGGATATAAAATAAACATTCTTCGTACAATGTGGGTTTAGGTTCATTCAATCGAGTATAAAAATGAATATTATTGTAACGATACTAAAATATAATTATATTTGGTTATATTGGGTAGATTTCTTGGTATAGTCCTTATTGGATGCATGGGACAATTGAAGACGTGAGAGTAACATAGTTTCAAGCGCCATTTCCGCAAAAATCGAGCTGGTGGCGAATTCTGGTGGGGAAAAGTAGGAAGTAAGATTCTCTAGAGTCGTATTTATGATTACACCGATAGAGCCCGCGGGAGAGCCATCGCACTGTGATGCGCATTACACTGAGAAAAATATCTGTATTGGCCCAATTAGAAATTCTCTTTGGGTGGGTGACGGTTAGATTGGTTCTGACTGTTGCAAACAGATCAATCTCATTGGTTTTTCTAACCGTCTCAATCAGATTTGGCATCTAATTGAGCCAAAAAGGAACCGATTGGGTGACTGCAAGATTTCTGTTTCTAGATCTGTTTGGCTCTGTTAGCTGTTCTAATTGGCTTCATAGGTAGATATCTACTTGGCTTAGGTAGATATCCTTTTACTCCTAAGTAGATATCCTTTTACTCCAGGTAGGTATCTACTTGTCTTAGGTAGATATCGTTTTACTCCAATAAGGTATTTCTCATTGCCCTAATAGGAAATCTAATTACCTCAGGCAGTCCATATCTCATTGGACCAGCAAGGGCTCGTATGCTCACTCTGGCGGGGGTGGTGGGGGGGGGTATCCCTTTTCCCGCCCTATCCCTTTTCCCAGGGTGGATGGAGCATACGACTCCTTGCTGTTTTGTTCTATTGAGATGGACTGCCGCAGGCATCTGTAAAAGTCAAAACACGGATTTATTACAGAAACAATTTTAATATTCACACAAAACACATGAAACAAAAGTGATACAGTAAACAGCAGTGTATATACATAGTATCTATATATAGTAAACAATGTTAACTGTCGTAAACTAAACACTGCAGACCTGTGATATGCGTCTAACATAAATTATAATTAAAAACACAAATTTTTACAAAATGTCTTCCTATAAGAGGGTTCTTTATGGGTCATGTGATACGTTCTTATAAAATTCATTACTCGGTATAAATTGCCCGTAGCTATCAGGTCATCAGTGTCGATGAATGTATCTTCTATAAAATATACCTTATTAAGGGTGGGTGCATCCTATTAAAAACACCACTAAGGGCGAGTTTCACCATGAATTTTACCCTTTTAATTTGAAGTAAACACTTCACATCAACCAATCAGATTCACGGACTTCCAGTTAAGTTAAATTTATCCGGGTTAAATTAATAGTGACACACGCCCTAATCAGTTATTTTAACGTTTAGTTACAAATAAAGAGCCATCAATGGCAGTTGAAAGTGTACAAGGATATGGACATTTAAAACTGAAATGAAATACAGCGAGTGTTCTTGGGCTAGCCTGGACACCGTAAGACATATATTTTCGGGAATATCCTAAATTCTCCAAGACGACTCCAACAAAAATTAATTTCTCCTTAACGTGAAGCATTTCTGTTATTCGGATAAAATCACTGCAGTCATTGGTATTCAATTGCAAAACTGTTCCTGTACGATAACAATGACTGTAAAATGATGCTGCTTTAACTACAGAACCGGACATTTCGTTAACTGGAATGCCCAAACTGGACAGGAGTAATTCATAATCGGGCAATTTAAATGTTTTAGATGAAAATGTCAATGTTAAGGGGTCCCTATAAGCACTATCAATAAACAGTTCATTTAAAACCAGCTGATGTTTTAATGCCAAAGTTAGAGTAATATTACGCCTACTAGCGGAAACATTTGCAGCATTTTTTAAAACACGATGTTTCGATTCGAACCTCATGAGGAAAGTAACGCAAGTGGCCCGTAAGCTAATAGAGCTCTCGGATAGTGAACCAGGAAGTGAAATTTAGGCTGTAAGTGCCCACCACTGAGTTCCAAGTACATGGCATTTAACTCGGATACCAGAACGCCAATGTATTCGGCTGTTTCTGTACAACTCGTCCATCTTGTGGCCTCTCTCACTAAATCTACAAGGGATTCGTACAATGCCCAATGTTCATCGTCCATAGGGACTAAATCACCGATAAGCAATCCGAAATACCTAATGAGGTTTACTAGACCCGACCCAGATTGTCGCACAATTTTCTTTCGAATCCGATCTATTGACATAGCTACTGGCTTTGCTGAGTTATCAGGCCCAAAATCGAATTGCTGTAAACGACTATTGAAATCGTCCAACGAAAAATAATGTTTGTCTAAAATGAAGACTTTCAGTAGGAATCCCATAATGTACTTTCCACAGCCTTCAAAAATGTCATGAAAAATGTCTACCCCAATTTGATCAAAGACTTTGAAAGATTCCCAATGATAAAAAACACATTTTTCTTTGACACCAGTTGTAACTGGATTGTTACTGTCAAGGTCTTCCCTATAGTTGGAGACATTTCTTAACATTTCTGGATTTTCCTCAGTACCTTTCCTAAGTTCATTTTTCTCGATCCGACATGTGCGGCAACAGCGATTGGCAGAAAAACTCTCAACGAAACCACAAATTGAATGTAAACCCAAGTTGTCACCCAAAATTAACCCCAACTCGAAATAAATTGTGCGATCAATCCCAAGTTGCTGAAAAGTAATGCCATTTATTTTTATATCATTCATGTCATCAATAATGGGTTTGAAAATCTTGTAATTTCCAAATTCACTGCGATCTGAAGAATGAAAAAGAGCTGCAAGGATAATTTTATTCACGGATGATTGTGACACTGATGTACCCGAGGGAAAGTCAATTGCAAGACAAGGGAATGCTATATACACGGCCCCCAGCTTATGAATTCCTGCGTGACTCCCCAAAGCATTGCCGCTTTCAAAATCGTCAAAAAACAAAAAATAAGGTATGATCAGCTTATCAGGAGCGTTTGCTATGCGTTTGCGCCAAGCTGACCCTTGAATAAAATTCTCCATTGTACCTGACACATCTGCATAACAACGCTCCATGTAAGATAGAGTACTGCTTAAAACATTGGTAATTGAAAATATTTTGTAAAAGACTTGTCTTAGCGGAATTCTATGAGCCACACAATCCACTGATTGGTAAGTTTTTTCCCGTTTCCTCGTAACGTAATCAAAGCGAGTACCGACTGTATAAGGTACAGGATCAATCAGCGTATTTTTACTTCGGAAATGGGCCAGTACACGGAACTCAGAGGAGTAATGTCTGAAAACCGATTGCATGAGTTCTAAACCTTGATCCTCGCTCTCGGTAGAGAGACCAGCTGTTCGAAAATGTTTAACTATTACTGGATAGTATGAGGCAGTTATAACCCTTTCAAAATCTCTAAAAAACAACCCAGCCATTTTCCTAGTTAGCGCATTGTTACCGTAATATTTTCCAGCAATCTGTAGTAAAACACGCTCTAAACTTTGATTATGAGACAGTCCTTCTGCTTGCACTGGGGGTATTTCAGGCTGAGACGATAATTGGGACTCATTTACATTTAATTCAAGCTGCAATGATGATTGGGGCTCGTTTACATTTAATTCATGCTGCCATGACGATTGGAAGTCACTTAGATTTAATTCACGAGAGACCTGTTGTTTGCTATTAAAAGAGGTTTCATGTTCTCTTCTATTATGCTTATATAAGGAGTTCCATGCTGAATACGTTCTGGTACAATAAGGACATGGAATGTCTCGAGACAAAAGAACTTTACAAATATTCAGCATGCAATGCCGCCGATAAGCTACAATAGAGGAGAACGCTACATTACAAGATGGACAACGCCCCATTTCAATAGATAATGTTAAAGTCACTTTGATATATTAGTTTCAATGGAGGGAATATCTGTGGACTGAATGTCGCTTAACTGCTGAAGGAGAGTTTCAGTCATGCCACTGATTTTATCGAATTCTGACTTCAGTTCGTAAATATACCTTTGAAACACATACCATATCGGGGCACTCTGTTCCGGGTAAGTAAGGAGAAGCGCCCAATAACATTCAAATAATGTTGCAATAGCCTCCTTGAAATTAGTAAATGTGTAAACAACATTCTGGGTTATAATAACCTCGTATTTAGTTGGGTTTCGAGACCCATAGGCAATTATAAAAGGCTGAACTGGAATGCGGTACTTGTCCAGCTTGTCTTTCTTTGTAGAGAAAACTTCATCCCGGCTTGTGTCTGAAGAAACATCCACCACAATCCCCGATATAGACTCCGACCGGGTCGGCCGCCAAAGTCCCTTTTCGGTTGCTACTTTTGTTCCGTATTCTAGAAGATATCCGACGAGCTTAAACGCAGTGAGGTCCGCCAATTCACCACCCACTGCAAAGAAAAACGAATAGCATCAGGAGGATCATACATGGCACCTCAGGAGATTCCTCGGCACCTGAGGAGATACGGCGGTTCTCAAGAAACGGAATGTGCTAAATACTTATGAAAAGAACTTACATTCTACATCACCGACGAGGGAACGGATTTCCTTATACGGGCCAAAGTCCAGAAAAGTCCGGGCTAACGCAAAAACCCTCTCGCGAAACTCGGGGTACCGGCGGTGTACTGCAGAGCATGAGAGGCCGGGGAAGCTAATCTGAAAGTCGATCCTTAACTGTAAAAGAGAAAGACGATTTTAATACAACATATAAATTCCTTTGTGAAGGGGGCAGATCAGAAAACTTTATACCATATTAACATTTCAAACTGCTATTTGGACAAAAACTATATGAAATCGTTTAAATTACTTTGTGGTATCTTCAAGAGCCATATTTTTAGGCAACAAAAACAATTACGTCAAAATGTAAAATTTTCAGCGAACTGATTCGCCTAGTGCGTGGTCAAGATGGGTCTCTGGGATTTTGGGGCAGTTTAGTGCGTACAATATTGAGTGGTCGCATATTCAAATCAGAAAGTGGCTAGCCGCGCGGTTAACCGCCTAGGCGGCGTGCCGCTAGTGCGAGGTATCGGCAATCGCTGAAAATTGCGCTTTTATATTTTGACGTAATGGGTCAAATGAACATGTCTTACTTTAAAGCCTGTAATATATATTATTACTCACCAGTTGGTAGCCCAGGGCCGTAGAAGCTGCCTTGTACCGGCTCAAGTATTTATCGGCAGTGAGCTCAGGGTCACGAAGTAAAAGTCGCCGCCTGACTTTTGACGATTGTTTCCAAAATAGCTCCGCCACATCACGAGGCTCCCACGATGAGTGAAGCCATAGCAGGGCCTCGTCCTCCTCAATAGTATTCTCCTTGTGTGGGCTGGGTTCCGCCCTCTCGCCGAGACGTTTCCTTTTTCTGGGTTGCTTCTGGCTGGCGGTGGATGGGGACGGAGATTCAGACCGGCTATCAGATGGCGAACGAGCTCCGATGGCGGCAGAGGCTATCAACCCTGACTTCCTCAGCTCGAAGCGGTAGGCGTGGTAGCGGCTGTACAGCTTTCCTCTAGGCTCCTTGCTGCCGGCCGTGTGGGAGAAATAGGCTGATTCAGACTCCAGGGGAAAGACTGCCTTAATTCCCTTGGCCCACCTCTGCCATATGGATGAAGATACCGACTTAGCGGCCTGCTGTCGGCGCCACTCAAATACGACAATCGCGTTCACCAAGCTGCAAAGATATTTTTTTAAGAAATGGCACACAAGAAACATCTGTCAGGTCAGAAGGGACATGTTGGCACCTCAAAATAAGTAATCAGATAATATTAGAACTTACTGGATTCGCTCCTTTGGAGCAAGTGCACAGCCTGAGTTAGCCTTGGCCAGTAAGGCTGGGCCGTAATGGGGGTCTTCCGTCAGCACGACCCGCACGTTGTGGTGCGGTATAGGAGTGCACTTGTCTGTTAAAGTCAGGACATCCTCATATTGGTCCGTCTCTTGTTGAAAAGGCACTGAAGGGGTGTACATCGGTGGTGGCGTTGGCACAGGGGAGATGTATGGAACTAATTGCTGCGTTGGCTCAGGAGGGACGTAGGAAACATTTTGTGGTGTTGAGCAGTAGCTATTACTGTGCTGAGGCGTGCCTGGTGGATTCGTGTTATTCACCTGTAATTAAAAGTAACAAATTATTAATTATAAGAAGCACATAAGATTAAAGAATTTAACGCCCGCCATGTTACGGTACTGATTTTTTTTTTAATGCGGATGTTAACTCTTAAATCATACGTGCAAGGGATTTTCTTATATTTAGTGTCTGCTAAAATTGCTTATTCGCTAAAGAATCACCACGCACAGCTTGCAGGTATTTCCTCAGCGCTATGAAGAATTTCACCCGTTGGCCGAGACTGCGACCAGGGAATAGCTCCGCGTAATGCCTTTCTTCTAGCCCTTCCAAAGCTTCGATGGTGTCAAAGTCATTATCTACAAACACCACAAAACACAAGTATAAAGACCATTCCACATGCACAAAACTACCACAAACTAGTTAAGGCGACGATGTGAAACAATAATAGGTTTTCAACTTGCAAAATGACATGTAAATCGCCCGCTCTTTCAATCGCCGCCATTTTGGCTGGTTTACAAAATAAATCAACTTACCAATAAATGTCGGTGTAAGGTCGGAAAACCCGATGTGCAACAGAATGCCTCGAACATCCATATTCCACTCGCATGGAATTATGACACAAGCACGGAACGAAAAACGGAATACAATTCACGGAACAATGGCGGATCTATGCACGATCTATGGCACCGGCCGTCATGCATTTATCGACTGTCAGCCGCCCCCGTCACGGCGGCACCGTCGTATAAAGCGTTACTCAAACAAAAATATAGATGGCGCGCGATCTAATCAGATATCTCTTTGGGTCAATAAGATATCTTTAACAAAATCTTCTTGCCAAAATATTTACAAATCTGCAAGTAGATATCCTTTTAAGTCTGACTAGAGCAATGAGAAGTCCTTATTGGTTTTCATCCAAAACGATGCCATCGACAGTGCAAGTAGATTTTTCCTGTTGGGATAGTCAGATCCCTTATTGGACCAAAAGGAAAAAAATTAGTCAGATTTTTCGCTTTCGAGCAGTCAGAAAAGTCCTTTGCTAACAAAACGAATTCGCCAAAACGGCAAATCTGTTTGGCCATTTTTCTCAGTGTACGCTTTACGAATCGCTCGAGGCAAGATAGTGTCAACCGACAATGCGGCGAAACAATCCTGGCAGATTCTGTTTCCGGCGGTTACAATTTACTGAAGAAAAAGATGAACATGTCGTCAACAATGATTACCAGCCCTCATCTGACGACTCCACAAGCAATTCGGACACCGACACTTTTATAAATGTAAGTAGCGTTTGGCATTGTCTTCTACCTAACCTCAATTCCCAGTTTTGTCGCTTAGCGTATCATCAGCACTGTTCTTCATTCCTTTATTGGTATTGCTTTGACCTTATTATTACATATTTTTTTTTAAAATGAACTTTATCCTGAAGTTTAGAGTAAGAAAATAACATTTTAATCCTCATTATTGATTGATAATTCCACTCTAGAATGCGATATACCTTACAGTTTGAATAACTTTTTGGTGCGACATAGTTCTAAGCGACTGGACAAAGAAACAATCAGAGCTCTAAAAATATACCAAAAATAGGCCTAATGTTAACAGAAATAGACTGATATACTTATGAAGGTACAATTGCTTTTGAAACTCACTTAGCCTTCAAATCAAATTCTCAGATTTGAGGATTTAATCAAGCTTTCAAATACAATTTTCTCGAACCTTGAAAAATTGCGCTTGGCACTATGTCTCTCCAATTCTTCTTTTAATACTATCTTTATTTGTTTATTTACTTTTTACTAATCGACAATAGAGACACAAATATTCATTGAAAAGTAAAATTAATACAAAGATAGATTTCTGTATTATCCCCGCTGCATCGCCATAAGTCGTTAGCCTGACTGGCATGTTGGTTTGGCTGGATGGTATGTTTGTATTCTTCTCTAGTCATCTACGCTCACCTCACGGGGATAGAACGATCATTATCGTTAAAACTTCCTGAGGTGATGTGTTCGCCCGTTGTAGTTGGCACCTCTAAGTTACTGGTATCTACGAGTCAACTAAAACGAGCGAACCCGTCATCTCAGGAAGTTCGTTAACGATAATGTTCGTCTACCCCCGTGAGGTGAGCGTAGATGATTTAGAGACGAATACAAACCTACCGTCCAGCCAAACCAACATGCCCGTCAGAGGCCAACGACTTACGGCGATGCACCGAGAAAGGTAAGCAGCGGGCGACCTTGCCCCCTGACTACCAGTTTCGGAAGGATATCTCCGTCTGGAATTAACCATCGGGAGACTGGTTACGGGAACGAAGGCGCTTGCGCGGCCACTACCTGTTTTATTGCAGTTGAATCAGGTCATGCTCACAATAAAAAAATATTGTCATCGGAACTGAACCAACGTGTAAAATTTCAAGTTCATGGGATAAGAGAGAGTGGTTCTAATTCAGCTTGCAATATTTGACATAAAAAAACTGAGAAACATAGCAATGTAAAAAAAGCCTGTAAAAATATAGTTATTTAGCTATTATTGTACTGAAGCATTCGATAACAGTCTGGATAAATTGTTGTAGTTTTCACAAGAAATGAATATTTATACCGGAAAAATAGCAGTTATAATAATATACAGACTTGACAACGAAAAATTCTTCAGAACAATGCAGTATGTAATGCGGAGCTTCGAATATACATATTATAATTTCACATTCCTAAGCAATTTTTTCATTCTGCCGCCTGCACTACTTTTTCCCATTTAAATTTTCCCGTGAAGCTTTTATGCTGTTCGCCGAAGCGGTGTTTTCGCATTTAAAGGGGGAAAAATAAGGGAAAGTTCGTCTGGTATTTGAAACGGGAAAGCTATTCACGAGATTCCCGAGGGAGTACAATGATGTTCCCTTTCTTGCTGAGCCTAGGAACGATTGATTGAAAAGAAAAATACACGAGGGTCCCAACCTTTCGCTGTATACTTGCAATACAGTTGTATTATACAGTGGCGTAACTTTAGACTTTATTTTTACTTTCCTTGTACATCAACCAACGAGGAGGGAAGTTATAATGAACGCACATTTTTTCCGAGATGAAGACGGATATAAGCATTTTAATATGCTGTCGCTTGAGAATCGGCGAACTGCTGCGGATATGACTGCGCACATGACATCGTCAATGGGACGCTAGATAGCCCATACATAGTTTCGAGCATCGCTCTGAAGTTGCAGCAACGTAAAACCCGATCCATACAGTTATTCGAGCCCCCGAGACGACATTCTAACTACACGAGCAATTCAATACTTAACCGATTGCCACGTACGTATAATGATAAATTCACAGGGCTTGACATTTATAGTAGAAACAAAATTAGCTTCAAATCGGCAGTACGAACCGCCCTTGAAGCTGCAGCGACAACTGCCAGTAATTATATTATTGATTTGTAATATGTATGTATAAATATAATATAACTTATATATGTATTCCCATTTACTTATTTTGAATTTATGTTGTATAAGTTTATATGTTTGCGGTTAACTCTACAACTTTTGCGGTCATTTGATTAATAAATATTTACGGATGTATTGTTTTTTTTGTTTCATAATTTAGTTTGTAAAATATTTTTCAAATAATTTCGAACGGCGTAAGTTATAATCGGCAAAAGAACATGTTTTTTTAAAGAATTATGTATCTAATTATAAGTTCATGCTGTTACTTACCTAAATAAATAAAATAAAAATAAAATAATAATAATATAAATTTTATTCATTCAAAAATATAAATTTACAATTGTATTAATTTCAGAATCTGCCTAACTAGGCTATAGCGTAGGCCATAGCCTAGGCCATAGCCCATAGTCAAGGAAGACTCTATGTAAGGCAAAGATTTATTCATATGTACATAGTATTAACATAAAATATACAAAATATGATAAAATATAAAACAAATAAGTGAATTAAAATTAAACTTATCTTTATATAAAAAAATATCGATATAGCATGATCGTGGAAACAAAATAAGAAATGTCGTAATATGAAGTTTATAGAACAAATAAATAAATAATATTAATAATATATAAAATGTATTGCAATGTATGACAATAATAATAATGCAGACCTTTACTTTAAAATATGACTTATTACCTTTTCCACCTCATTTCTACCAAGTTAAAGTAAATGTTGTGACTAAATATTTAGGCATGTTTTTATAGATTCTTTTAGGTTGTTATAAATTTTGAGCCAAAGTGTCTTTGGGCGAAGTATGTTCGGATTTTCTATACAATGTGTTTACAGGTTGTGGCGCTCCTCGTTGCAATTTTATGCTCAGTTTAACCGTGAATATCTTTAATTTTTAGGTAGTTAAGAAAGACTGTTTTTGCTTATACCTGCCTGATGTCTAATATCATCAGCTCTGCGAACGAGTCGGGGCTTCTTAGCAATACCCGGATTCATAAGCGGTCATAAGCGGGTTTCGAATAATACGTATAGACCCTCTCCAACCTAGAATACCGCATGAAATTAAAGTATTTGCTAGGGCATGGAAGTATTTTTGAGAGATTTTAAATCTAACCCGTTCCGATGTAACTTAAACACGTATATAAGTCTACTTACCTTAGTCGCCACATCTTCTATATGCGCATCACATAAGGGTGTTATCAAATACGAGACCGAGATATTTGGCTCGAGTTTTATGTTGTATAGTTGTGCAGTTATATTGCATATTAACCAATAAATGATTTTTAGGATTTGGGGTACATGAATGAGTTTTTATACCTCTGTGCATAAAGTCCTGCTTGCCAGTAATAGAAAAAGTAACATAGTTTGTTTTTTCTATTTACTGTAAATAGATTATTCTGAAGCCAAATATAAATATCTATACCTATATATAAAACGAAGTCGGGTTTGTTCGAACCCTTATAACTCGAGAACGGCTTGAACGGCTCACCAGAAGCCCCAAGCAGCTTTCCCTGCTATTACAGAAAGTGGAGCTTTTCTGCGACTGGTCAGGCTGTATAAAAGTGAAGCCCTCCAAATGTTTTTGCCTTGGACTCGCCCGCATGGGCACAAAATTTACATCCTATGACCCCAAATTGGTCTATAAGGGCTCTAATATCTCCCTTATAGACCCAAACAATCATTTCAAATTCCTCGGCAGAAAAATCACCCATCAGGGAAAAGACGTCTCGGGCGATCATGTTATAGAGCATTTCAAAAGTTGCCTGGCGAAAATAGATGCCTTGCTAATTTCTGGCCCTCGTAAGGCCTGGATCTATGACAATTATCTAACGTCACATTTGTCATGGCCCTTTCTTATTTACGATTTTACCAAAACCCAACTGTCCCGTCTAGATGCACTGGTGACAGCTAGTTTAAAATCCTGGCTGTCCTTAGCCAAACCAGCTGACCCCTCGACTCTCTTCAGGTCCAAACAAAATTTTGGGCTAGCGCTTAAACTGCCCTCTCTGCTCTACGCCAACTCCAGAATAACCAAAAATTCGATTCTGTGCAACTCCAAAGATCCGGCAATATCGAAGCACGTAATAAGTGGCTGTAGTGATTCAAATGAACTACAAGCCCGCGTAGACTTCCACAAAAGGTTCCTTACTGGAATCAGCCAGAATGGCACTGGTCTGGGGTATGGCAGTACAACCACGAGCGACGTGGACTTGAAGAAGTCTCTTTTGCGGGGAGATTACGACAGCAAGAGTATGGCTCATGCTATTGGCCTTCAATGCCAGAATGACTGGACAACAATTGGTGACTTTTGCATTCCGCCTCCAATGCACTGGAAGGTAATGCTCTATGACTGGACGCCAGAGATGCTGAAATTTTATTTGAATGCCTTTCAGCATACACTTCCAGACCCCAGTAACCTCGCTCGTTGGAGCTTTGCCGAGGATAGTTCTTGTCCCCTCTGTAGCAATACCCCTTGCACAGCTAGACACATTCTAGCTGGCTGCAAGGTGGCCTTAGATCAAGGACGGTACACTTACCGCCATGACAAAGTTCTCGCTGTTATTCGCGAGGTAATAAGTCTCTCAGTGGCTCGTGCCAACAAGGGTTTGACAGTATCCTCCAAACCCCCAATACAGTTTGTGCGGGATGGCTCTAAAGGCAAAAAACATTTAACTACAAAACCTTTCTCAATAATCGAGAAAGCTACAGATTGGACTCTGGAGGTTGATTCGGTCTCTAAGCAGTATAAATTCCCTGAAAGTCTCGGATGCACAGCCCTCCGTCCAGATATAACTCTTTACTCTCTATCTCGGAAGGTGGCTCTTATTGTAGAATTAACTGTTCCATGGGAATCAAATATCCCAAAAGACCACGAGTACAAATTAAATAAATACCATGATCTTGCAAATGCCGTAACCCGGAACGGCTTCACTGTTCACCTTCACGCGGTGGAAGTTGGCGCTCGTGGCCTGCCAGCTAAATCTCTATTTCACCTCTTTAAAGATCTTGGCCTTTCCAGAACAATAATCAACTCTTTCTTAGAAAAATTATCTAAAACTGCGATTTGCGCATCTCAAATTCTATGGCTTCGAAGGGGGAGTGAATGGGTGGCAAGGTGAACGCTCACATGTGGCAAGACAGCTGTCCTAAACCTACCACAGCCGGTTCGTAAGTCCGGAATCCACTGCTCACCCCCCAGAAGTGTAAAAAATAGTATTATGATGGGCCCGACTCCGGTCGGTGAATTCCATGGCAGCTCCGTTTGTATTTATTTTATTATCTCCGTCCCGAATAGCAGAATAACTATTAAAAACAAAAATTGGAAAATTGAAGAAAAATTAAAATAAATGAAAAAAAACTTTCCCGTACAAAATATAAATTCGTGTTTTTCTCATGGTCAGTTGTACGTGACATGTTCACGTGTCGACAAATCATCCACTTTATTTGTTCTTGCTCCTAATAAAAAACAAAAAATGTCGTATATCACAAGGTGCTTCAATGAAGAGAATTAAACCGAGTGCATCCCATGCTGCACAATATGTAAATAGTTTAATTTAATCATATCTTGCTGACACGCGATTGATATACTTAATTTGTGTACTTTTGTTTCTTTTTGTGTTATTATCTAAATAAAGCAGTGAACTTAATATTTATTTTGTATTCATTTTATTACTTTCATAAAATCATAAATTAAGTTCAGCTAATCTGTAACACGACATTCATTGACTGTTAGGCAGTAAGAAGTTCGCCGGGTCAGCTAGTATTAGTATATAATAATTATATTAGTTGGGGAGCCAGCGACAAAAAAAATGCAAGAGTTTTGTAAAACCTGATACTTTAAAATCAGACAGTATTTTGACCATGAAATGCCCGGAAATAGTTAGCAGGCCATACTCCGGGACACCTGACGCTGGCGTACCAGGAAAGGTGTAATTTCAATTAGTTACCGCAAAAAGTTTTGGAAAAGCTGAGAATTCATTAGTAGACAGCGGATGCAACAAAGAACTCGAAACAAATGGTCAGTCTGCTTAACAATAGAGCGCGTGACGTCAGCATTACTCCATACATGTCACAAAAATGAAGTCCCTGCAAATGCGCCGGTACGTATCCGTCGATAACTATTACGCATCGGTCTAATGTGCCGCGCAATATAATGGACTTAATTTTTGTGACTTGTATGAAGACTTTTTTTTTTTTTTCATTTTACAGAAAAGTGCACTGAGAGCAATTGCAGGAGTATCCAGTGACACGCACTGCGAACCATGACTTTTACGTCTGAATATATTTTACAATGTCTACTATATGCTAGATCAAATATTAACGAACAAGAGGTAAACGGGAATAGGCACTCCCACAATACACGCAGACATGATGACGTTATCTTGCCTAAAGTACGCCTTACGCAGACACAAAAGTCCTTTGTATATTTGAGCTATAAACTCTTTAACCAGCTACCACTCTCAACAAGAAAGATGGAAACAAAGGCGTTTAAAAGATTTATTAAACAAAAGCTGCAAATCCACACATGCTTTCTATAAGCTGGGTGAATTTTTTGAGCATGCCAATTCTTTCAAATGGGAATAACATTAATATGTAACTTTCAGGTACCTCATTTTAGTTCTTAATATTTAATTATAATATTATGAATTTAATATTTAATATGTAGATTACAATGTGTAATGTAACATACCTGATCGCATACATACGTTGTTTTTTTCCAATTTTGTTTTGATACTTACTACTGTGTGATTATTTTTTGTATAAAGTGCTTGATGACTATTAATATTCTTATAGTAATTATCTATTTTATATGTATACTCATGTACATGGATTCAGCTCGATTATTATTTTTTTCTTTTTATATTTTATTTGTCTGTCGTGTAAAGCCGCCTTTAGTCAACGCTATTGTCGAATTAATGTTTATGCTTTAATAGTTTTATATCTACATATAAACTGACGAATTCTAATATGCGATAATTAGCTTTAATTCATAATTCATGCTTTTAATGTATATTCTGAATGAATAAATTGAATACTGAATACTAAATACTGCTTTACAATAGAACGCCACGCATTCTTTTGTGAAACAGTCCGACCATTTGTTACGAGTTCTGTATTGCATCCAGTGTCTACTGATGAATTGTCAAGCTTTCCCAAAACACTTTTGGGTACTATTTAAAATTACAACTTTCCTAGTACGCCAGCGCCAGGTGTCCCGGAGTCTAGCCTGCTGACTGTACCCCAGCATTCTATGGCCAAAATACTGTCTGATCTGAAAGTACCTATCGGATTTTATAAAACTCTTGTACCTTTTCGTCGCTGCCTCTTGGTCTATATATATTATGAGCCCCCTGAGACGATTAGGACCATTTCCAGATTAAAGTCTCTTAGTGTGTCTGTCGGTATGAGTTCCTCCACGATGGCACCCAAACGCTTAATCCGAATCAGCTGAAATTTGGCATGCAGGCACGATTTGGTCATGATAAAATTTGTAATTGAAATCGGTCCACCAGAGGGCGCACTAGTAACATTTCAATCTCGAAATATTGGACTTAGAGACTTGAAATTTGGTACACAGATAAAACCGAAACCGAAACCACACCCTAAAATTTTGGTGGGAAAACTCATAACTGTTAAATAAATAATTACGCCATCTGTTGGCGCTTAGCCAACCTTGCCCTTTCGCTAAGAAACAAACCGCGCCGTTACCGAGGTAGCGGCGCTAAGGCGTCGCAATGGAATCCAACCGTGTTTATCCGCCGACCGAGATAGGGTGCTCATCGATTTGATTTATGAATATTGATATTCGATTAAATCAATCCTTGGCTACCTGCCGGGAAAGTTTTGGGGTGACACAACCGATTTTTAAATAGATGGAAATTATTTATTGTATACATTAAGAAAAAAAAATACAACAGGCGTACTTTTTGCCTAAAGTATAATCTCTTACAGCCAATGTCCGTGGAAGTGTACGAATTTAATTTTAATTAAAAACATACAACAGGCGTACTTAATGCCTAAAGTAAAATCTCTTACAGCCAACCTTAGAGGAAGTTTAAGACTTTAGGTGCCAGTAAAGTAAAATAAACAAAAGAATCTTAACACTTAAAAAATAATCTAATAATAAATATGCTATTTTAAAAAAATAAAATTAGGATTGACAAAATATTCGCACGTCGCGGAGGATAGAACAGGGCGGGATGAGACGTGGGATAACTAGGAATTTAGGGACGTGAAATGCTTTTTCATGGACTTTTAAAAAGTAGAAACCGTTGTTGTGTTTCTGAGATTTAACGAGAGCTGGTTCCACAGTCTAGCTACATAAACGGTGAAGTAATATGTAAAAAAAGAAGAATGACGTGTAGGAATCGCAATTTTACTATCCTGACTGGAACGGAGTGGAAGATCATGACCTTCTAAGTAATTGATTTTTTCGGTTAGGTAGAAGGTAGCGGTAGGATTATTGAGGATGTTATAAAGAAGGAAAAGAATATGCAGGTTTCTACGTTCGCGTATTCGAAGCCAACAAAGTCTGCTTATATACACAGACAAGTGATAAATATTGACGCCTAATATTTTGTTCGATTTTATCCAAATAATTCTATATTCAAAGCACAAAGGAAATACGCTATGTAATTCGTGTCGTGCAGTTCATACTTTGTATGTACGGTTGAAGCCGCGCATATTTTACTCTGCCATACAAGGAGGCCGTAAGTGATGCACGTGTAAACCCAATATCCAGCGGCGCCACAAATGGAAAATACAGTGGGCGGGCGACACGGTCGGTAAACATTTTCCAAGAGGGGTTCGAAAGGAAATATTTTCAAGGGAACATTTCCATATCAAGGGATCGGATATTTTGGGATATACACTATACAGGAATGACGTGGGGCGAATAGATATAGTTAGTTAGTTAGTTTTCCTGGGCTTTTCCCCGCACTTGGCTTCTTAATTGGGCTGTTGTGCGTGGTTCATGTTTCTATTTTTGTTACTCCAGTCAACCCAGGCTGTCCCAGAAGGTTAGCAGTCTGTTTGGATTGCTACAGGCCTCCGGGACAGATGCCACGCTTCTGCATTCCATGAGCACATGCTGTGGCGTTTCTTCTTCCTCTATGCATCCTCTGCATAGACGGCTGTCTGTCACACCTATGGTAAACAGGTGTTTAGGGGACAGTGGCCTGTCATAGTACCAATGACTTTACGGATTTTGTCCCTTTTTAATCTGGTGAGGTTGCGGGCAAGTTTTTTAGACGCTTCCGGAACCCCGTTCTTTGTTTGCCTGCATCCTGCGTTTTTTATCATTCTTTAATGTGGGTTTCGTCGGTGTTCCTGCGTAGCCATGTTTTTATTTGGGCCTGGGGTATGGGCATCAAGGGTTCCGGTCCATATACTATTTCCTTTGATCCCCTTTTGCCCAGTTCGTCTGCCGCGTCGTTGCCCAGTGAGTCGCTGTGCCCTTTAATCCATTGCAGGGTTACTCTATTTGACCTTGCAATGGATTGAAGCGCATTGTGGCATTCCAGTACAAGGACAGAGGTTATAGTATTTTTTGCTAGCGCTTGTAGCACGGAGGCTCTGTCGGAGACAAATTTCAAGCTTAGGTCTCCGACATCTTTGGCTGCAACTGCCTGTGCTGCTCTGGTGATGCCAATGCATTCTTCTTGGAAGATCGTATTTAAGTTGCCTAGGGTAGTTGATATTTTGATGTTTAGATCATTTGAGAAGACGCCGGCTCCGGTACCTTGAGTGGTTTTGGAGCCATCTGCGAATAGATGTAATTGATGCTTAAAAATATACTCGTTATATTAATTAATAATAATTAATTTAATATGCTGTTTTAGATTAATTTAAAATTCGAAATTTATATTCTAAGTGTCAAAATATTTTGAAATATTCTCAACAATAAATAATAATTAAATAATAAATTTAGTGAATATAGTGTAATTCAACAGTCTGGTTTCACTCGCGGTTAAAACAGGACGCGTCCCGAAGGGTCTTATCCGTCTGAGCTGTAGGCTACCATCAGGGTCACAGGTGGCAGATAGTGAACGGCCATCAGATACGATGGTTAGCTGTGAATATACTGAATAAACAACCCCCAACCATAGAGCGGCAAGGTTGCGAGAACGTAGTGGTAAGTCTGGTGGAAAGGACTTACCTAAAAGATGCTAAACAAGTTCAATGAGTACCGTGTGTCATGGCAAATATGAACCGCCAGTAAATAAGCACATCCATCCCTGCAGTAGGCAGCTGCGCATGCAGTAGACTCAAGAGTGGAGGTCAAGGAGACCAGTACAGTCTTGGGTCACAATTGTTACCTCGGTAACAAACAGCGATGCGGATGTCAAAGGGAAAACCACCGCATAACCCCTTCCCAAGAAAATCATGCTTTTGAAATGTTGAATGAAATTGAAATGTTGAATGAAATTGCGTTCATTTTTTCATTATATCTCGTTATTTATATTCTTTTTCGTTAAAAATGGACAAAACTAATCAAAGCTGAGCTAGAGAGGTCGTTCGTTGTCAGTGTCTTATAAGTACATTTTGAGGTAATGTTTTGTTTGACATTTTATATAATTTAACGAAAAATTGCTGAACTAAAACTTTTCTCAATTATAGTAAAAAATAATGATTTTTTCTTTCAAACACAAAATATGCAAACGACGATGTTATGTGATAGAATCAGTAAAGAAACAGAAACACTACTGTGAGTACAATACACCTCTTAAGAGACAGCCCTGAGACATATCCCTAGATTATTTAGTCTTACTATTCTCACATTACTGTTTTGCAATATAAATATTTTTTTTCCAAAACGTCATATAAGATAAGATAAGATAAGATAAATTATGTGTTTCTATTGCAACCATTAGTGTTACTTAAGAATGGTATTAAATTAGTCTTAGACTAGTTACTCAATTAACAAAGGTCATATAAAGTAAACTCAATTTAACAATGATTATAAAACATTTCTCCAAACTTTCCACTTAACAAAAACAAATGCTATAAAGTAACAGTTTACAATAAAAACAATTGACAATAAAAGAGAATATATTTATTTATTTTTGTATGTATCTACTATGCTGTTTTCGCAATATTTTAAAATGTCGTTTTGCGCATACATATTGAATGTAAGAAGATACACCCGGATGGATCTCATGAAAATATCTATGTTTTTAATCGCCTTTAATCTATCAAGCAATTTATTAAAAAGAATGAGGCCTATGTATGGACTGGAACTTGGCAGTACGTGCTACAATCGCTTGAAGCTAATAGGTTTTATTCCTGGTGTCATGCTGATGTACTTCCTACTGAGATATTGCGAGCTCTTATTGCAATAGAATTGCTTCTTGAGCAAAGCGGTCATATACGGTCAATATCACTAGTTTTTGGAAGTGTTCACGACATGACTGCCTTGGACCAATACCCACTATCGCACGTATAAGAAAGAAAAGAAATAAAAGGAAAAGGGTTTACCGTTGAAAAAATGGCTTATCGATAAAAGCTTTTACGTATTAAACGAATATTTCTCATAATAATATATTGTGGCCATGCATTTTCATTTTCTTTTTACAATAATTAAATTGGGAAGATTACACATTTTAAATTATATACATTTCGATTTTTTATTATTCTTTTATTTTGATTTTTTTTCTTTATTTTTTATATTATTGGTGAATTATTTTTATTAATTGTCTTCTACTGTTAGTTCTACTTATCCGGTCTGTTTAGATTTTTTCCATGTTATATTTCTCTTTTAAATGTTGTTTTATGCCATTCAATGAACATTACGAATTATTCTTGATTTCATTTAGATATTATAGGCAAACCAGTGAAATAATTACATTTTTAATAAGATATTATAATTAGCAGATAAGTAAATTTGTCAATCTGTTTTAATAACAGGTAATTGTGAGTGACATAGTTTTACGCATTATTACAATAAATGTACCACCACAATTTCGGACAATAAATATTTCTATTTCTATGGCTTTTGGCTATAAATATTTCTATTTCTGGAGAGCGAATACACCGTTGATGTGCGCTGCTGTACCCCATAAAATACTGTCATAGCGCAGGTGAGATTCAACTAGCGCGTAATAGGCTGATATCACCTCAGTTCTCTCCATACACCTCCTGATGCGTAATAGAGCATAGCAGGCTGACGACAGTTTCGACTTAACATGCTCTATGTATAAATTCCATGACATCTTTTCGTCCAAAAGTAGCCCGAGGATTTTAACCGATTCCGCGACTTCAAGGTCTACTCTTTTTGGCCATACTGTACATTGGTACAGTACAGAATTTCTGTGAGTTAAGATAGACAAAAGTTCCCCCAACTGAGGTATTCCGAAATCGCGCAACAATAAGGGTCGACCTCAACACACCATTTGTGTTATCGCATAGAAGCACACATGTTTGTCGTCTTGGCGTTTCCCCGAGGGGCCGCAATGCGATTGCCTGAATTTACTTTATCAGGGCCTCACCACGTGCGAAATTAATTTCATATTAGGGCTTTCGACGAGACGCCCACACTTTGTACGCATTTTGCGGCTTTGTGGCCGCCGCCGATAAATATAATAACGCCATAAATTAACGCCCGCCGCAACCGAACCGAACGCCACTCTAAATATGAAATATTTCCGCTGATAAAAAAGTAAACACACACCTACATACAATCAAGACTTTAAATATGTTTTCTGTGACTATTTTTATTGGATTGAAGTTAGAATTAATTTCGAAATGAAGATGTCTCCATATTATAAAAGTCTGGTTTTTCTTTCCTGGCCCAATGGAAAGTATTGTGAATGCGCTAAAAAAATCGAGATGAAGACGGAAATACCCTTTTTGCCCCCTCCCTCCCCTCTTAGATGATTATGACCATTTCCAGACCTAACTTCTAGGCGATATTCACTCTCGACAGGCAGCAGAGAAAGCGTACAGAATGCAAGGGCTTGTGTTAAGGACATTAACCGTATAACTACTAGACCCCGTGACCAGCCTGAGAATGCGTCAGCCGAATAGAAAGAGACAGCCACCTATAATACACCCTCTCCATCCTTGTCTAGTCTTGCATTCACGGAAACACGTACATATATCACTATGCGGCGACGCGTTTATATCACTATGGCAACGCTTCGACGCCATAAGTCTGCTATGCTATGGATAACGCGCATGCGCAACTAGACAAGGATAGATTGAGTCTCATATGCCACTATCACTTTCTATTCGGTCAACGCATTCATAAAAGGCAATTTATGCATAAATGGCAGACATATCGCTACAGCGATATCTTACAGTCAAGAGGCAGAGGAACCTCCTCTGCACCTCATGTGCGAGTGTGGCCCGCTGATGCGTAAAAGATACACCCACTTGGGTGGTCATTACCTCCAACCTGAGGAGGTAAAACAATCTGGTGCCAAAAGTCTGCTGCGGTTCTTAAATGACACGAGGCTTAGCGCAGAACTATAGCAGGTGGTGAACACGAGAGATCAGCAATGGCCGCAGTGTTATTCATAAAGACCTTAGAAAAGCCCCAATCAACAAATAAAAAAACCATTATCAGAACAGGATTTTGAGATACGAGTAAATGTAACCAATCTGGAAGTATATCCTTTTAAATAAAAAAAAGATTTTTCCAAATCGGTTAATAAATGACAGAGTCCTGAGCAGAGGCGGCTCGTGAATATTTTTTATGGGTGTGCAATAAAAAAAACAGGATATAATTACTTACATTTATTTGTAAATAAAATCCATTCGCCCGCGCCGGCTCCAAACACAAGACATGGAAAACAAAACAATTTGTTCGTTTCTTCACACCCACATAACCACGGTGTTTTGGTATACTGCTCAGGTTTGAAAACACGTGTATAAGTTTTAGATTTTGTACTACACGTTTGTGTTAGCGTTATTTCAGGACGCGGTCGCCCCTTTGATTTTAGTTCGAGACGCACTTCTAAAGTCTTTTCACAGTTTTTTATGTACGACACACTGTATTGTTCCATTGTTACCGCCAAATAACATGCAAACAAGCTATTTTTCTAATTATTTACAGTCAAACAGTGCCAAAATTCGATATTGCCTCGCGCGCGAGTGTCAATTATTGACACTGACTGACATTTAATTTTGTTTACGTTCGGCAACAGTATGAACGTAGCCGCACTGGCTACGTCCCGGTGGGAGCGAGATAGCGAGCCGAGAGCGCATGCGCGTTGTTCACCCGTTGGAGCGGCGCTCTTAATACTGCTACATTTCGATACAAAATCTTTTGTTTCACGTGCAGGAGATTGTCGATTTTTCTCTTTCCCACTCGTTACATTCAGTGCTGTTTGTTGTACTGAACATTGGTTCATAGGAGCGTATTCGCTGGCGCTCCACTTAGTCGGTCGGATTATTGTTCCTAGCGATGGATTATTTTTAAAAAAGTGTACAGGGTAATTATTGATTTAATTGCTTAAATTTTTGTGGGAGTGCACCGCACCAGCGCTCCTTAGGACGAGCCGTCACTGGTCCTGAGGTAAGAAACATTCAAATAAATTACAACTGAATTGATAACCTCCTACTTTTTTTGAAGTCGGTTAAAAGTGGCTGTGATGGAGCATATTTGATTCAAACCAAAGAGTTTGGCATAAAAATGATGTAATAATGCATGCTATTTACCAGCGCTTTTCAATTGTATTTTATCCGGGGGGAGCTAATGGGTCCTGTTAGAGTTGGCCACGAAGACCCATTTGCTCAGGGTCGAGCATGAAGTTCGAGCCCGGACAGGACCCTGGCCTGAGGGTTAGTTTCCCCCAGGAGTCAATCTTCTGGCGCTCCTGAACGGTCTGCGTACAGTGCGACGTCAGCCAATTGATTGTGCATTCTGACTTAACAGTCGGGGGAGTCTGGAAACAGTACTGTTTCCTATAGAGCGGGGGTAATTGTTGACCTTACGGCGACTGCTCTGGAAACGACCATCGGCTGCCCAATTCCGGGTGAACAGCCGGGTAAAGGATGCCGTGGTCCGCGACAGATTCGGTAGACACCGTTTCACCGCTACGTAAGGGAAAGGACCGAGCAAGCGACCTCGAACTTGTAACCATTCGAGAAACCGGAGTAATCTGGTTGCAACTGGTAGTAAGGGCGCGAGTGTCAGCCCGCTGGGTAACATACCTGTGGCTGTCTCGCGGTAACGTGTTGACTCCTTACGGGCATGTGACAAAACTTGACTGTGGACTATTTTGTCTTTGTCTTTGTGGAAGTCTTCTGCGTTCACCTTACTTTGATCGCTCTGTTCACCTAACATTACATTTCGTTGAAACTTCCTGAGGTGACGGGTTCGCCCGTTGTAGTCGACATCTCTAGTTGTGTATTATCTGGGTCCCTCGGAAAGAGAGAATGAAAATTTTATTATGAATAAATTTATTACTCACCTCAAATACTGAACAAGACACAGTCAGCACTTCTGTAGGCAGCCTAGACAACAAGCGAAAAAGCGGTCCTTCACTTTTTATCCGTTGTCTACTTCTAAATGCAGTCAGAAAACTCCTCAATAGCAATTCCCATCAGCGACCCAGAATGACCTAAATAGGAACGCCATTTTCCCATTAGCACTCGAACTGAATGGCGAGCAATATTTGAACCGAGCGCTACGGAGGTTTATTTCATATTTTTGCAGCCGTCTCAGCAACTTTCAGCCAACAATGGGTGGCAAATGGATCGTGAAAAACGCTTCACTGAAGCCAATAGCTCCACGTACCGATCGGGATAAACGTAGGTATATACAGGTAAGACAGACGGTGCGGTGCTACACTTTCCAAAAAATAATACGAGAAAATAACAAGCTTGCGGTCCTTAGCAAATATATAAAATTATAGTAAATACATGTATTATTCTGCAGAACTATTATTTACGTATGAAAATCCGACTATTAAGACTTTCACACCTTACATTAAGAGTTTAGGTACCTACATACTACCATCTTGGGTGTACATTAATTTTAAATACGGTATTGTAAAATTCAATTTCAAATTCAAATTCTTTATTTTATAAAAAATCATAATAACAGTTACAAATAAATTAAACTTAACCTAACTGGATCGCACGAGACGTCCGCACTAAGGTAGGCTCAGATTAGTATAATTAAGTACTGCCTAATGGTAAATAAAAAATACGTTGAAGAATGCCGTGAAAAATAAAATCAAGTAATGCAAAATTTTAGTAAAAAATAACATTTCAAATAATCTTAATAGGTATGTGATAATAATTATATAAAGTACGAAAAGCACGCCTATCATAAATATATGGTAGGTGAATAATAATGTGTTAGGAATGGTAAGTTAGCTAGGAATAAAACAAATTAGTTTTTCAGTTTCTTTCCTTCTCTGGGTGATCAACCAGTGGGTTAGTCTTTTTTGTTTATATTTATACCTTAAGTATAAATACCGGGTATATCCTTAGTTTTATTGAACAACAACGGTGCCAAGTATAGAAAATGTCTCTGTGCATGGGTACTATTCAGTTTGGGAACTTTGTAATTACTATTAGTTATCGCTTAATAAATAATAGTAACCGCTCGATAACTAATAGTAATCGATAAGTAAAAATAACAAACAAGCCCCCGATTCTTTAATAAATTATATAAAGTTGTAATTGATAATTGAATCATTCACTTGAGAATTGTTTTTGTTGTTTTATTTTATTTATTTATATATTTATTCAGGTAAGGTAACCAGCATGAACATATAATTAGATACACAATTCTTCAAAAACATGTCTATATACCGATTATAACTTACGTCGTGCAAACTGTGAACTACTACGGGCGAACCCGCCATTCCAGGAAGTTATAACGATATGAGATCATCCTTTCTGCTATGGAGTGTACACAGATACTTAAGGACAACACAGTCCACATTCTAACCACCCCAACAAGCCCGTGAGAGTCCAACGCCTTACCATAAGGCACTGGGAAGTGAAACCAGCTGGCCGATCTCACAACCTCATTACCAGATTTGCCCGGATTTCTCCGTCGTCTAGACTGATCACAGGTTCGAAGTCGCTTGCGCTGCCTGTACCCGTTGTTGGTAGGTAGCGAACGGTTTCGTGCAGTTCAGGCCATAAAATCCACTGAGTTTCTAGGGTCCGCTGAACTGCCGATTCCGCTCCTATTCAGTATCCTCCCTGAATAAGGGACTTCGATTGTGCTCTCAGGAAAATCTATTACTGGCTATACCTCAGCATTCATCAACTTTCATGTCAAGGTCTTTCGCAGTGCAGGCGGTCCGACTCTGGAATTCCGTGCCTCTACCGATAAGACAACTTGAAAACCTGAGCGGGTTTAAAAAATCGTTAAAGAGGCATTTACTCGACTAATGAATACCCTCTTTCCCTCCCGTCTCCTTTGCTTGTCCTTATATTCCACTCCTCCCTTCAATATCGAGTTGGCATACATTACTAATCACTGTTTTATATTTTATCCTATGATGACTATTATGTAAGTGTATTCATTTATTACTTGTGAATCAATTTGCCCACATAAACCTTTAGTCACAATAACCCTGCCGGTATGGCCGTAAGATATTGCCACTTGGCAATAGGCCCACCACATTGTACTCTTATGTGTGTGCAATAAAGCTTTTCAAACAAACAAACTTCGCCGGGAAGGACTCTTGCGTCCAAGGCTTCACAGCTGGTAAATCGGTTTTCCGGTAATCCGGTTTGCGCACCGTGCGGCGGCAGCCAATCGGTTGTGCATTTTGACTAATTACTGAAGGAGTGTGGTGACTATGGGAATATACTGTCTCCTAAGCAACAGGGGCGGATGTTGACCTGTTACCATGGCAACTGATCTCTAGTAATATGACGGGCAAAGGACGCTGAGGTTCGCGAAAAAATCATATTGAATTGAATTACCGATGTAATACAACAGATAGAGGCCGCACAAGCGACTTCGGACTCGCAACCAGTCAGGAGGACGAAGAAAACTTGATGGATAAGTCCCGACGGAGATATCCTGCCAAAACTGGAAGTCAGTGGGCGACGCTGCCCATTGGTTACCTTTCCGGTGCCTCGCCATAAGGCGTTGGCCTCTGACGGGCATGTTGTTTGCTGGACGGTAGATTTGTACCCGTCCATAAGTATTCTACGCACACCTCACTGAAGACAGAAGACAGGGTTGGTCACACTCACGGGTCAACACCCATCCGACGGCCTCCACGCATTACGTGCGAGCCTGGGTAGGACTCTGGCCGTGGTCAGTTTCCCCTGGGAATCAAACTTCTAGCGCTCCTGGACGGTCTGCGCACCGTGCGGCGTAAGCCAATCGACTGTGCACTCTGACTAACAGTTTAGTGGTTTCATGGCGGCAGGTGAGGATGGAGAACCCACCCACCACCCGGGCAGCTATAACGACGGTGGTCGTCTTACCTGCCCGGGATATCATGCAACGACACCCCGCGCGTACCAGAAGGGTATACGCGCGGGGGGTAAAGAAAGGTAGCCACCCCCCCGTACCACCCCGAAAACCCATTTATTCAGTATAAAAAACAAAAGAAGATAACAACAAAAGAAGATAAGAAATAGTCGTAAAAATAATAATAAAATAAACACAAAACAGAGATTAAAGTTAAACAAAGACAGGCTACCAAACACAGACAGGATGTCGGGGGGACTAAGTGGTTAGTGAGGGGGTATGTAGACGTATGGGTCATGGGGCAGTCTCGTGGGGGACGGGAACCTAACCTAACCAAGGTCCTCAGGCAGGGGACGCGCCCGCGGGGGCGGTTTGGGGGACGGCAAATAGACGGGCACTTCGGGCTGGAAGTGGCCTCCGCATCACGCCACTGGTGTCGGGGGGGACCCCAAAACTGGGGTTCCCGGAAGCCTCAACTCCTCCCAAAGGGAAACCCACTTCTCCACGAAGCATCGGAACGCGCCGAAACACTCTGACTAACATATTGAGATGTCAACCACAACGGGCGAACCCGTCACCGCAGGACGTTTTAACGATTCTTCGTTCTATCGACCGTGCGCCCTTGCTTCCAATTGTGACCAGATTTCTCCGGTCTCTCGATTGGTTCCGAGTTCGAGGTCGCTTGCGCGGTCCTCTCCCTTACGAAGCGGTGAAACGGTGTGCACCGAATCTATCGCGGACCAAGGCGTCCTTTGCCCGACTCTGAACCGGGATCGGATGGCCAATGGTCATTTCAAGAGCAGTCGCCGTAAGGTAGGCAACCACCCCCGCTCTATAGGAAACAATACAGTTCCCAGACTCCCCCGACTGTTAGTCGGAGAGCACAATCGATTGGCTTGCGCCGCTCGGTGCGCAGACCGTCCAGGAGCGCCAGAGGTTTGATTCCCAGGGGAGACTGGTTGACCCAGTGTCCTACCCAGGTTCGCACCCCATGCGTGGAGGCCATCGGATGGGTGTTGACCCGTGAGTGTGACCGACCCTGCACATGGGTCATCGTGGCCACCTCATCATGGGCCCGTTAGCTCCCTAACAGTCTCTGACTCTGACTAACAACTTGCGGTGTCAACTACAACGGGCGAGGCCGTCACCACAGGACGTTTTAACGATTTTCTCGTTCTGTCGCCCTGCAGTGAACGTAGAAGACTTTGGACAGAAACAAATCCAACGTCCAGCTACGTCACAACCCGCAAGAAGCCAACGCCTTACCGCGAGATAGCCAGCGTTACCTGGCGGGCCGACACTAGCGCCCTTGCTTCCAATTGTGACCAGATTTCTCCGGTCTCTCGATTGCTTCCGAGGTCGAGGTCGCTTGCGCGGTCCTCTCCCTTACGAAGCGGTGAAACGGCGTGCAGAAGTCTAAGAAAAAAAATGGGGGTTCACAAGTTGTAATTGGGGGTCCACGAAAATTTTTCTGTTTATCTTTAGTGTTTATTTAGCATTAATTTACTTTTCTTAAAACCTTTCTTATTTTTTTTTAGTAGTGCTAGTTGTAAAAACTTGTATATTCGATATTTAGTACGGGGTTCAAACTCAGCTGCAAATTTCCATCGTTAGATCTAATCTTCAAATTTTTGAACGAGTTTTGAGAATATAGTAGAAATGTAGTGTCATTCCACTCAAACCAGTAAAATGTTGAAAGTGGTCTACGAGAAAAAAAGTTCGGGAACCTCTGGTTTAGAAGGTATGGTGTAATAAAGAAATGGAAACCATACATAGATAAACCCTGAACACATTACAATGCCTTTTAGTTGGGAAGCCGTGTAATAACAAGGTTTCAGTTCTTTTAACAATTATATAAACTCCAAATAAATCAATGAACGATTCTGACAGGTTAGAGTTTTTTGCTACGAAAGGCATTTGATTAGATTTTCATAACTCTCATTAATAGATAAGTTTTCAATATTGTTACACCTACTAAGCGTAATTTATGCTGCAACTAAGTTGGTCTAACGGTGGGTTCTACCCCTAAAACAAATCTATTCAAAAATATACTTTCACAACAAAGAGTCAATATTATTGTTTTCCATCTTTATCCGTTGAAACTTTGTAAAGAGTTTATTATTTCTCCAATGTCTTGTCTTTCTCTAGTACATAGTTTCAATGGCAGTTACTTGAGCGTCTTGCCTCTCTTGAAACGCCAATAAACTGTCACTAAATAAAACACATCTTTCAACTTTGGATATTACGCAATGAGGGTCATTTGCCGGATTAGTTTACTAACTACGGATTAGATAACATGGTCAAGGAGGGCTCGTGTCAACTTGACTTCTCGACAAACTTCTCGAGAACTCGACAAAACTAGCCGTGCTCTGTGGTTTCACTCGCCGTTAAATTTAAAAGAAATCGGATTATTTATATACAATTTAGAGTGCTTGCGCATCGAAAATATTTTAAGCCATATTTTCGTGTGATATTAGAATTATATATACTGGTCTATATTTTAAAAATTTTATTTTTTTATTTTTTCTATTTTATTTTATTTAGTACCCAAACAGAATATTGACAACACATACAGTGACATATATATGTTACAGTTAACACCCGTTTTTAGATAGAACGCGTTTTCCCTAGTTAGAACTAGTTTTTACTTAATGCCTTTGTTAAAACTAGAATTAACTAATGCTCAAAATTGAATATCAGGTAAAACTAGTTTTTACTAGACAAAACGCGTTTTTCCAAACCGGGGGAATTCCGGGGGAATCTCTTTCCAAACGCCCGCGCCGTTCGCGCGCTGTGCGCTCGCTCGATTCAGTACCGCTTTGTTTTCATTCTGATAAGCACGTATAGATTGATTCGAGCGCAATTGTCATGGCAAACTTAAATGAAGGAACGCGATGGAAAGAGGAGTTTTTAAACCAGTTATTAGCGATTCGCGATCACGAAAAAAAAGAGGACCACTTCTGTATTATGACAAAAGGAACCTACGACAATTTAGTGGACGAAATTCAAGAAGCACAATTAGCTGTTCAGAAATCTCAGAAACAGTACAGGAGACTGAAGCGATTTAAGGTAATCAATATTTGTGGAATACGAAAATTAGTGACTAGACAAGAGCCCATGAAATACTACTTGTATGTAGATGAAATTTTTGATATAATTGAAGCAGCTCATGTGGCCGTTGGTCATGGTGGTCGGGATAGACTTAAAAATGAAACTTCACGAAAATATGCGAACATAACTTTAGAAATGATAAATATTTTTCTCTCTATGTGCGAAACTTGTCAGCGTAAAAAGAGTATGAAGAAAAAAGGACTTGTTTCAAAACCCATACTACATTCTGAAATGAACAGCCGTTGCCAAGTCGATCTTATCGACATGCAAACTCAAGAAGATCGGGGATTTAAGTTTATAATGGTGTATCAGGACCATTTGACAAAATTTGTTTTGTTGCGTGCACTGAAAAGTAAGAGAGCCGTAGAGGTGGCGTATCAGTTGACTGATATATTTTTGACATTTGGTGCTCCTTGCATCTTACACTCGGATAACGGCAGAGAATTTGTAAATTCTGTCATAAATGAGCTCGTTTCATTTTGGCCGGAGTGTAAACTGGTCCATGGAAAGCCAAGACACAGTCAAAGCCAAGGATCTGTTGAAAGAGCTAACCAAGACATAGAGAAAATGTTAGCTTCATGGATGCAAGATAACGATACCACAAATTGGTCAAATGGTATTCGGTTTGTACAGTTTATGAAAAATCGGGCGCTTCATTCCGGTATTAAACAATCACCATACAAAGCAATGTTTGGTATAGAACCACGAGTAGGTCTTATGACTTCGACTTTACCACGAGATGCTATTGAGGATATACGAGAGGAAGATGATCTCGAAAATGCGTTAAATAAAATAAATATGACGGATAGTACAGATAATGCAAAAGCTGAGCCTGTGGCTAGTTGCAGTGGACATCGTCAGATTATAACCGGAGCCAAACAAAAAGACGCAGAAAGTTCATCCAAAACAAGTGGAGAATCGCCAATCGCACCAGAAGCCAGTGAATATGACATTGAAGCTGAAGCATCTACGACCGTAGAGCCTCTTATAATACCACCAAATGACAAAGACCTCGAAGTTGTAACAAATGTGAATCGACAAATAATGGCATCCAGAGAAACAGCACATCGAAACTTAAAAAAACAGGCCAAGAGAATGACATTGGCTTCAGATGCAATTCACGTTCCAGTAGAAATTGGTGATAATGTCATTATACAAATCCCTGATGTCGACAGAGCAAAAGCAGATCTACGTAATATAGTCGGAGTGGTTCTTCAAAAGGATGATCAGGGTTTTCACAAGATTGGAACGAAATATGGAATACTCGAGAAATTATATTGCAGGTATGTACCTATGGGTTGCTTAATTGTTTTATCATATAACTATATCGCTATTAGGTAAATGCCAACTATTTAAATGTGCTTTTCAGGTCAGAATTTGATAAGTGCAAAGAAAAATTTTTGCATGAAGAAGATGTTCCGAATACCTTTGAATAAATTTACCTTTGAGAACTGTTGCTAAGGAAGCAGCCATAGGAACAGGCCAAGGATTTATGCGCTGCGTATGCAAGAAAGGATGTATGTCAAAAAGGTGTCTCTGCAAGAAAAATGGTTACCTTTGTAACTCAAAATGCCACGATAGTTTGTCTTGCAATAACAAGTAGATCCTCATCCTTTTCTAATTTTAAGGTTTTGATTATTTTTTATTGTATGGTAACAAATGTTCCTTAACAACTTGTTTGATTATTTTATTTACTTTTAATTAATATTGTTACCTTGGCAACTTCTTTATGTCGATGTTCCCTAAAATGTTCCTTTAGTGTAAGATTATTATTTTGTGTCCTAGATCTTTTTAATAAATATTTTTAAAGTATATCTTGTTTTCAATCCCAAATTAGTTTCTGTAGTGCTGGTTTTAACTAAGGCTCGGAGTGACAACTAGTTTTATCTGAAAATCAAAAATATCAGTGGTAAATTCTAGTTTTGACTAGGTATTTCTAGTTTTAACAAAAGCATTAAGTAAAAACTAGTTCTAACTAGGGAAAACGCGTTCTATCTAAAAACGGGTTTTAACTGTAACATATATATATACTACAGTTACATGACTATATCAATATCCTTTTTATATGAGTACACAATTAGCACAATGCATGAACAATGGTTGAATTTAAAAAAAAATACGTATAGAAAAAGAAAAAAAACAAAAAATACCAGAATTACAGTATTTTAAAGAGGGACGCTTTGAAGGAGCATAAACTATCATGAAATATATCGATGCGATTGTCAAGATGAAATTGTCAAGATGAAATATAAGGCATGCACAGTTAGGCTCTTCTCGGTAATGCTCGGTTCTCGTCGGGCGACCACTTCCGACCCCTGGCCCACTGCGTCGCATCGCCCGCCCGCGCTAATACTTCGTTGTCGCTTAGGGTTTATTTTGCTTGGATCCTATGGGTCGTTACGTTATGGTAAATATCTTATAACCTTCCTCAAGAACTGGGCTATCAAATGCAAATATAATTATTAAATCCAACTGGTAGATCCAGATATTACGGCGTTTCAACAAACAAACTCTTCGGCTTTGTTTATTAGTATAGATAGATTTTTGTTATTGGTTTCACCGACAACATTGTGTACAGATTTTTATGTTTTAAGATTTTAAAGCGCGATGATACTTACTAGTTCTTTAGTTTACAATGTCTAATACAACTATTTCAAGTTTGCAATTTATCGGCAAATATTTCAATTATCATTATCTTCAATTATTCCGGTTCAACAGCCGATAAATAAATATTTCAGCGAAGAGTATTTCAGTTATTTTCAGGCAAATAACTAAGAAAAAGGTTTATTTCGGAGGCGAGCTTTACTGAGTTATTTGATCCTCTCCGACCGTGGGTTAAAATAAAGCGAGGGCGCGATCATTAAAATTTAAGATATTTTCAGCATTTTGCGCCTCGGTGGGCTCAAACTGGGAGTTACACTTTTTTAAATTTACTCAGTTACGTAAAATAAATAAGTCCCATTTTAGCGAAGATGTAATATGGCTTATAATGAGTGTCCTAAAACGGTAGCGTTAGTATGAATATAAAATTAAAATAATACTACAAAAAATCTATTTTCAAATATGTTTTGTAAAATTATACCTAATCGAAATTAGTATGGTAGAAATATTACCTAATTGATATTTGTTACGTTTCGGATACTTCTCACAGTATACTCAAAGGGGTACTCAAAGGGCTACTATAAAAATAATGATTATCTAGACGACAAAGACCCTTGGAAATAAAATGGTTACCTCGATGATTTATATCACGTTGTATGTCACAATATTTGTTATAATGTCACAATAATTTAATTTTTATATCATTTATGTATGTTTGTATGCATTATTGACGTCAAAAAGTTACGATTTCGTACTATTTTGAATAAAAAACCTATGACTATGACTATGACTATACGAATCTACATTAGGAATTCTTGATACCATAGCTAGTTTATCGATATTTCAGTTATAATATTAATTTTAAATCAGTTAAGATAGGTTACATGGAGTGAGTTGCCTGTTCACCAGGCCGCAACCCTCTTAAAGATACAATTTTTAAGAGTGTGGCGCGTATGCGAAGGTGGGCAATATATGAAACATATTATTTAAACATATTATCAAACATATATATTTATTTTTATCGACTTATAAATTGCACATCATCGGAATCAGCACGAGTTGCATATATAAAATCGAAGACTATCGCGGTTGTTTGACATTATAAATAGGATAGAAAACGAATTTACCGCGTGAAATTTGTAGCACCCGACGTTTCGGTGACGTTGCAGCCGCCGTTGTCTAGGGTAGACTGAAGAGCTGTCAATCTGATGTTTTGCGGGTAGGCCGCATACCGCTGCCGCCACTGCGTAGGTTATAACGGTGGTGGGGGGCCGCGCTCGGAGCGCGGGAATTTTGAAAATCCGTCTTGCGAAAAACACTCACTGTATCCTGTTTTATGTCTTTGCGTTCGGCGTTCGGCGGCGGGAACATTTTAAGAAGAGGGTTCCACGTAGAAGAGGTTGGTAACCGTCGTCTCTATTGAAGTTCGTTGTTCTTCTTATTTCAATGGCTTCCCGGATCATGCGAGGAAAGTAGAATTGTTCCTTGGATAGCACGATGGGATTTTGAAACTGCATCCAGTGGTTACTTCCGCTATCCAATATATGTTCGCAGATCGCCGATTTTTCTCGCTGAACGTTTTTAACAGCTTTGATGTGTTCTGTCAGTCGTGTGACTATGGGACGTTTCGTTTGTCCAACGTAGGCTATACCGCAGCTGCATTCGACTTTATACACACCCGGGGTTAGCAGTGGTATTACATCCTTTACAGGCTTCAAAAATCGAGCTATGTTTTGGGTCGGTTTGAAGATCGTTTTTATATCGAATCTGTTTAGCATCTTACTTTTTCGATCTGTCACTCCCTTGTCGTATGGTAAGAATGCTTTTGATCTGCTCGGTTTCTGATTTTCGTCTGTATTAGATCGTGTGCGTGTCTCGTGATATTTTCCGTATCCATTTTTTCTAAGGACATCGTTGACATGTTCCATCTCCTTCGGAAAATGCTCAGTGTCGCATAGAGTTGCATATGTATACTTATTTACATTTTAACGCTAGTTTCGTTTTTTGTCGTACATTTTAGAACAAAGTAATGATATTCTTATAGCTATACACCTAGGATGTATGAGTAAAGAAGTAAATTTAGTTATTGTTTTTTTAAAAGCTTTTACTTACCTTGTAATGCTTGACAGATTGTTTAGGTGAAATCCTACAAGTTGAATTAGAACCATTTTCTCTTATCTATACCTACTAATATTATAAAGAGGTAACGTTTGTGACGTTGTAGGAGGTAATCTCTGGATCGACTGAACCGATTTTGCAAATTCTTTTACCAAAAAAGCCACGGTATTTGTGAGTGTCATAGGCTATATATTAATCCGAAAAATAAAAAGACTTTTTCGTGGTAGTCGGATTTGCAAAGTCGGAGAATAAGCGGTCGAACGAAAACGTTTCTAATCAACGCTGCCTTAACGATGAGAGATATATGATTAAGTTCTGGAGAAAAGTTGTAGAGCTTGATAATATCTACAAAAAAGTCAGCGACAGCATATGCCTAACTTTTATATTTAAGTCACAAAAAGTAGTATTTTATATAAAAAAAATAATTTAAATCATTAGGTCATGTTTATTGGTCATATTATCAACAATTATGAATTCTTATCAAAATAAGTAAATTTATCGTCTCAAGCGTTTAAAACAAAAGACTTTTCCCTTTTACTGCATAAATAGTTAAAGAGATAATACGACATAGGTATGGAGCCGCGACCGTGTCGTAATCTATACTAATATCATAAAGAGGTAAAGTTTGTGACGTTGTAGGAGGTAATCTCTGGATATAGTAAACCGATTTTGAAAATTCTTTTACCAATAGAAAGCCACGTTATTTGTGAGTGTCATAGGCTATATATTAATCCGAAAAATGAAATTTTTTTCGAGGTAGTCGGATTTGCAAAGTAAGTCGGAGAATAAGCGGTCGAACGAAAACGTTTTTAACTAAAGCTGCCTTAACGATGAGAGATATATGATTAAGTTCTAGAGAAAAGTTGTACGTCAGGAAATAAATCATAGAACTCAGTACTAACCGAACCACACTCATAATTTCATCACAGGTAACAAGTTTTACCGCCCAACGAAATGGGCACGGGTCAGCTAGTCCTATATATTTGTTTTTTTTCACGTTGGTACAGTTCCGATGCCAATGCATTTTTGTGGTAATCATTCTACACCCAAGATTGGTTCCCGACGAGGCTACTCTTCCACGGTCAACAGCGCAGACATGACATTTTGTAAACGCAATCGATTTGATAGCCCGTTCTAAATTTCACCATGACATGGCTGCTGCACTCAGGGTTGGCTCCCGACGAGGGGACTCCTCAACTTCAAACAAATACACAAAATTTTGTATACGCGTTGTATTATCGTAGCCCGTTCTTTCTTCTTTTCAGAGCATTTTAATAAAACCTTGTTTAAAAAAAATGCTATTTGCTATTAATCTTATTATCATTTCTCGATGAATGGAGTACAATAGTATATTAAGTTAGGCGTAGTCTTCTTCTTATTATAATATTTATACACGACTGCCTAACAAAAAAGGAGTGTAATGTGTTCAGGGTTCACGAATTTTCCGTTTCTTTATTCCACCAATTTAGAAGTGTGAGGTATTGTTAAAATCGTTATGGCATCTTGAGTGTCATAGAGTACCTACACTATCCAAATATCAATTAATTAGTTGTCTAAATGTCCAAATGTCAATAAATTAACATACATATATCGTGTTTAGTGTCAAATGAAAGCATAAATACATAAACTACAAATATTTCAGAAATAAACGTATTAAAAATACAATATTTCTGTAACGGCAGTCGTGTTTTTTATCTTTAAAATATATTTACTTGTTATATTAGTGGCAATCTCAACTAATAGGATAACAAATATGGCCAGATTTAAACGTGCCAGGCTAAAACGAGCATTTACCACTAGAATAATATACAATAATTCCAGTGTAATAATAGTTCAAAGTTCAAAGTTTATTTATTCCAAAAAAACCCGGCGAGGGTATAGAACTTACAATTAATAAATACATTTATTGATTGTAAGTTCAATTAATAAAAATATATTTATTGATAAACATGTATGACAGCTGTGGGCTAGATTTAACTTGACAATAATATATACAAGAATTAAAACCATTGAAAAAACATTTTCATGAAAATAAATACCTGATGAAATAAATGTACAAAATCGGCTGTGTCTCCCTCGGCTTCCCCCCCCCCCCCACGCGCCAAACCCTTTGCCCTACCCTCACCCCCCCCAAACGCCCTAACGCCACCCCCCAAACCCTCCACCAACCCCGTTACCCCCCCCCCCCTTCCACAACACTACCCCTCCCCCCCAACGCCCCCTTTCCCCCTAATTCCCCCACCCCCAACACCAAGCAAACCCCCCCTTTTCCTCATCCTAATCACTTGGGTATTTTCGATATGGTTCGTTTTTTCGGCTAATATTAGCATTTTTTTTTAATATGGTCAGTTTATCGACTAGCCTCGGGAGGCTCGATATTAAAATGTATGTTGGTTTTTTTTTGTGGCTTGTATAAGGAGATGTTCCAGCACCTCATGTGCGAGTGTGGCCCGCTGATGCGTAAAAGATACACCCACTTGGGTGGTCATTACCTTCAACCTGAGGAGGTAAAACAATCTGGCGCCAAAAGCCTGCTGCGGTTCTTAAATGACACAAGGCTTAGCTCAGAACTGTAGTAGGTGGCGAACGCAATAGATCAGCAATGGTCGCAGTGTTACAAGGCTCATAAAGACCTTAGAAAAGCCCCACTCAACAAATAAAAAAAAGGAGATTTTCCAACCAGAATTTTATCAATGAGGTTTCTACCCTAATTCCTATTTGTGTACTGAATTTCAAGTCTCTACGTCCAATATTTCGAAATTGAAATATGATTAGCGCGCCCCCTGGTGGACCGATTTCAATTACAATTTCTGTCTCGGTTTTTTTATCTCTTGCCATCACCAAATCATGCCTGCATGCCAAATTTCAGCTCAAAAGGACGAAGCGTTTTGGCCCTATCGTGGAGGAATACTCACACAGAGACACACAGAAGTGCGTTCACAATACTTTCCTTGCCAGGAAAGTCAAAAATTCAAGGGGTTTCTTTGTGCTGTACAGACATCGTTTGAGAGTTTCGCATAGCGTTTGCAAAATCTCCCTCTGTACATAGAAGCTTTTCGGAACTATATCGCACGCTGCTAACTATCTCCGGCAAAAAGCAATATCGTTCGCTTCCCCGCCCCGGTTTTAGTCAGCGTGGAATACATTCAATATTATGTTTATGGTGCGTGCCGAACGATGCAATTTGGCTTCGAATTGGTAGTTTGTTTTGTGCAAAACAACCCAGGCGCCGCTCGCGCTCTCTCCTGTTACACAACCGCACCCTATTCAAGTTTTGTAATCCGAGCGCGCTCCGCTTTCATACTATCCGACATTGACGACACGGCTGCATACAAATATTGACGACATTTTCCCACATACTCGAGCACAGAACAAGCGGTCCGCGGAACCATTATACCGATGAACGGAATAGCGAACTACACGTATTTTAACCGTTTAATGGCGCGCTGAATGGTTTTGAGAGGGCCGGAAACGCCGGGGATTCGAATTGAGAGGACAGTCACGCACACAATCTCGTATCCCTTTCGGTTCGTTAGCGTAGCGAAATGGAGAACGATACGGCTATAAATCGTCAGATTTTTAGTTTTGTATATAAAATAGAGGTCGTAAGTTACAATTTTTGTGTTAAATGGTTTATTGTACTTTACCTATGATTGGGGTTACTATTTAGGGCGACTTGTACCAAGCTCGGTTAAGATAGATAATCGTGTTTAAATACTCTGTAACGGCCCTTAAGTACCGTCACATGCAATCAACAAATGCGTTGATTTCCAGTGAAATACACTGACACAAATTCAGCTATTTTGATACCTCGTGCAGCGATGAATCAGCACGATGAAACAATACTTTTACTCGGAATATTTTGGATTGCATCATATATCGGCCTATATAAACTGGCGAAAACGCAACCAAAGTATCATTCCTCGAGTGATCACCTCCCCCAAGGTTGCTACGGCATACTCGGTATCCCTCTCACGTGGTCGCTCAACGAGTCCGGCTCCTTGGTTTCCTTTTCCGTCCTTTTCCTATCGAGAAGCATCAGTCTGCATCCCCGCAGACCCGAGCAGTGCCCAGTACGGGATACTAGGAGCACAAGCAATATCCTAACCCAGACATCCTCGTAAATTCATTCATTCCGCGAGTCACTTCAACCGCGTCAATATTACCTATTCGGGAAGCGTTACAACTGGCAATATCGAACTCTCAATCAATTCAATAAATACCTTCTGATTCACTCAAAATTGCCTTTTAATACGGAGATAACCCGCAAATTGATACCACCACCTCACACCGCACAACCTGGAGTCTAGTGAGGGGTGGTCCCTCACAAGTCTAAACACAGTCAAGTACTCGACACTGCTTGCACCATGCTCTGTTAAGCTAACTGCAGTTAAATTCCCTAACCGAGCCCTGGTGCCCGGTTAGCGCCACTAACCGACTATTAGCGAGAGAACTGTCAAACGCTAGCTATCAATTTTCGAGGTTTGATTTGATCGCGTCGCCTGCACCGCGCCTGTTATCACCTGTTATCGCGCTCTTAAAATGCTTTCCTATGTGTCTGATGATGATGAGGAGATCATAATTTAAATTGGGGCAAACGCATTCAACCGAGTAACGAATCAAATTTCGTGTGCCGGTTCGTTAAAAGTGGAAAATGTAGGTATTGCACGCAACATTCAATCCAAATCCGTTGTAGTGAATCAAAAATCGTGTGACATCGGTCAATAACGGAAAAAACTGAAAATTCCAGAAAAACTGAAGAACCGACGAAAAGAGGCGGACGCGAGACATCAAACAAAGGCGTTTGGCAGTTTGACAGGTGATCGGTTAAAAACCACCCGTCCGTCATTTCGAACTGTGCTGTTATTGGATGAGGCGAGCGATCGCGATCTCTGCTGAATCTATGATTATGTTCTAATGCCAAAAAATGAATTTGGCGGAATTTGACCGGGCGTTAGTTAACCAGCTTGTCGAAGTAGTTGGTGCAAGCCGACACAATTTAACCGGCTGTTAAATTGTTTATCGCGGTTGGCTAACGACGATTAGGAGAAGGAAAGAAATATGAAAACTGATTAATTCTAAGGACACGAAAACGATTTATTTCGCTTATTATGAGTTTTTTCTCCGTAGCGGTATTCTCTTCTGGGCGCAATGCACCATCGATCTAAGGCAACATATTTTTTCATTGCAAAAACTGGCCATTCGAATTTTAAGTAATCTGGGTTATGTAGAATCATGCCGTGGTCATTTCAGAAGGCTTAAAATCCTCACCCTTCCATCTCTATACGTTTTATAATGCGTTAAATTGATCACAAAAAACCTAGCTCAGCTGCCGATACATTCAGATACCCATAACACTTTACCAGGGGAAGAAATAATCTGATTCTTCCTCGTCCAAATCTAAAACTTTTTTAAAGGGATCCGAGCTACGTCGGAATTATATGCTACAATAAGCTACCCTCTGGTATAAAAAAATATGCCGCGAAGGTAAAATGCTCCAATTTAAAAATAAACTCAAATTATATCTCATTGAAAGAGAATTGTACGACATTAACGATCTCTAAAAACTGTATGCATCTCGACTATATCTATTTCTGTAATAGGTTTTAAAACGATTTTTTATTTGACTAAAATGTATTGAATATTTCTATTATTAGGTAGGCAAATATTAATTATACCTTGACTATTTTTATTTACAATATAATCACTAAGACATTTTATTTTATTTTTTGACAACCGTCAATTTTTTTTTGTTATTTTTGACATTACATTTATTAATTTTATACTAAAAAAAACTTATTTTTATCGGTATTTTAAAGAATTAATTACTCTGTGTTTTTTATCTGGTAAACTAAATGGTGAGACTCGATTTAATTCTACAATAATACCTTCTTTATTCTTAAGAGTAACCTTTTATGTTTTGATTATTAATAGAAGAATTTGATCATTAATGAAGAATTCAATGATATCACGGCCAAATGTAAATGTAATGCAACTGTCTATACAACTATGTAATAGTTTTTAGGACAATAAATTATTTGATTTGATTTGATTTGAAGTAAACAGACAGGTTGGTGCAAGTCACCCTTAGGATACTTACTACTTTCCCGCGACTGTGTGGTACGTTATAGAGAATAGACGACCACCGTTTGCGGCGCGTGGTGAACAAAATCAAAATCAAAATCATAAAGTTCTTTATTCATATAGACACAATTATATATTATTTTTAATTAAGTTCTTATGATGCGTCCAAGCCTTACTCCCAAGCCGTTTTGTCATTTAAATAATCAGATATTGCATAGTATGCCTTTTTATACAATTTTGCTTTGATAGTAGCTTTAAACTTATTTACAGATAGTTCTCTAATAGTATGAGGAAGTTTGTTATAGAAGCGTATACATTGTCCCAAAAAAGAATTGCTTATTTTGTGGAGACGAGTAGCACGTACAACACGGTTATGCTTATGTCTAGTATTAACATTATGAGTGTCACTTTTTTTTTAAACTTCTCAATATTCTTGTGGACATACAACAGATTTTCGTATATATACCTATTGTGATGCAACAGTAAGAATATTTATCTCTTTCAATTTTTCTCTAAGTGAAACCCGAGGACCAAGTTTATATATAGCTCTTACAGAACGTTTCTGTAGTATAAATATGTTATTGATGTCCGCACAGCTTCCCCAGAGAAGAATACCATAGGACATAATGCTATGAAAGTAATTAAAGTATACTATTCTTCCTGTAACTACATCAGTCAGCCGCCTTATTATTTTAACTGCGTATGCCGCAGAGCTAAGTTTTCCTGACATTTTCTCAATTTATGGGCCCCATTGTAATTTGGAGTCAATTGTTATTCCTAGAAACACTGTTGAAGCGACAGGCTCCAGTCTAGTTCCATTTAATTCTACATTGGTTTGTACCTGCTTAACATTAGGTGTAGGAAATTTAATCACTTTGGTTTTTTTTAATTAATAGTAGGTTATTTATATTAAACCAATGGACAACTTTTGAACTTACGATGACGTAGGTACAGATGAACGAACTTACAGATGACGGTTTTATTTGGAGACTCGGAGGAGTAAATCGTTAGGCCGATGATTTAATTGAGACTGTCGGGCGGATCAAAGTGTTTGATTCTGATCAGCATTTACACGAACTGGGTTTGAAACTTTACTTGAGAAATATATCTTACTCCATGTATTTGCGCTAGGTGGCAGTACAACGCGCGGGAAAATTTTAATTGCTTTATGGCGGTGCAACTAAATTTTAATAAGTTACGTAGACTTTACAGTGATGATGTACTGAAAGCTATAATATAATTATTGTTCACCAATCTTAGACTTTGGTCAGATTAAAATAAAATCATGGTGCGCATTATTACAAATATTTCTATTGTTGGAACTTGGAAACCATATAAGATCAAACCTTAGAAAGAAAGTTTTCTACTAAAAGCGCCCTACGGTTTTATTTTGCTCTGTTCATAACCCCAGATTGGTGATACATAATTATTTGTAGCTTTTATGTATCATTGTGTAATAAAACCGTTACACTCACAAAGTCTTTTTTTTAGTGTGCTAGTCCAATAACAATTTCTTGTGGCCTATTTTACCAATTTGAAACCAGCAGATAGTAAAATGTCATGGTTTAGGCAGGTCGTACTACAGCAGCATAAGTTGGAATTTGAAGTTCACTGACAAAGTCACGGCTTCAGGGTCTAAAGTACCAAATTGAAAGAAGCACATTGCCAATTATCATGGTTTATGCAGGCCTATCGCTGCAGCACCAGGCCTGAGGAGTTGGAATCTGGAGTTTATTGACAAGGTCTCCGCTTTAGACCAGCAAATCGTCAAGTCTCGTAGGTCGCACTACAACAGTCGAAGTCTTTGCTTGAGACCCACAATACCAATTTGAAGCCAACAGATCGTCCATTGTCATGGTTTAGGCAGGCCGTATCACTACAGCATCAGGAATGATGAGTTGTAATCCGGAGTTCAATGATATAGTCTCTGCTCGGGATCCACGACAATAATTTAACACCACCTGGAACTCAAGTCTCGCGGTGGGGATAGGCCTGATGGTTCAGAATCCCTGCAGTATCAGGATTTGAAAATCGAGGGTCGACATAATATTATATTGTTATGAAGATTGAGCATATGCGCAGAGTTTCATAAGAATCGGTTTTGTATAAATGCTTGGAAAATAAGGCGAAAAATTTGAACTATACAGAACGTGACGCGAAATATAACCGTTTAAAAATGGAGAGCAAGTTGACACCAGCTAATGCTTTTCACCAATTGCAAAGAATCTAGATCGGCCCGATGCATTGACTTCTATCATAGTAGTGCGCGTACTAGTACGAGTATGTTAGAGGTCAGTGGTCCGGTATCATGAGGTTGTGTCGCCTGAATTTACATTTTAAGGGTCCGATTTCGATTCCTAGCTTGGTCACCAAAAATCCAATATAAAATACCATAGAGAAGCTAAGGTAGCTTAGACTAAATTAAAAATAGAAAAAGTGTAGTTTATATATTAAATGTATAGTTATTGTAGGTAACAAGTACCTAAATAGGTTAATAGTAAAAACACATTTTTAAAAACAAGCTTCTTATTAAAATGCTCTGTCCCGAGTCAACCCTGGTTGCATCAGCCATGTCTTAGTGAAACTTAGAAAGGGCTATCATAAATGAATGCTATACAGAATTTCGTGATTGTGCTGTTGACCGTTGAGGAGTCCTCTTTTTGGAAGCTAACTCTGCGCGCAGCAGCCATATTGCGGTGAAACTAAGAACGACCTATCATAATTAAATGCGTAAAAAAATCGTTTCCGTGCTATCGACTGTTGAGAAGTTTCCTCGTTGAAATCCAACACTATGTGCAGCAGCCCTATCCTGGTAAAACTTAGAACGGGCTATCATAATTTAGAACGTATAAAAAATTTCGTTTCTGTGCTGTTGACCGTTGAAGTCCCCTCATCGGGACCTTACTCTGGATGCGGCAGCCATGTCATGGTAAAATTTAGAACGGGTTATCATCATTGAATGCGTATACAAAATTGTGTATCTGTGCTGTTGACCGTGTAAGAGTAGCCTCATCGGGAGCCGATCCTGGGTATAGAATCAGGTCATGCTCACCCTAAAACTGCATTGTCATCGGAACTGAAACAACATGTAAAATTACAACTTCACAGGATAAGAGGAAGTGGTTCTAATTCAGCTTGCAAGATTTGACATAAAAAAACTAATATACTAATATACATACTAACGAAAATTGCAAGGTAAATAAAATATGATTTGTAAAAATATGTTTTACTTTACAATTTTTAGATATAATAATATATGATAATGATTTGAAGGTTAGACTATTCTATAATAATCTGTGGAGTGGTCTAAAATAAAAGATTATTGCATAAGGTCCTATTAGTATCACTTAGGTTTCGCTATTCTCGACGAAGATAAAGAACCGCCCGGCCCCATTGGTTAGGAAGGTCGTCGACGACGACGCGAGGAGATCATAAAGTCGAACTCGTCATAAATTTGAGCGCTCGCAACCGGCTGAAATGGGCCAAACTTTTGTCATTGACCTACCGCGAAAGGCCGTCATGGATGGCCTGATTTTGCAGCCCTAATCGCTTTAAGTGCCGACAGATATCCCACAGTAAGCCACGGAGATCGAGGGCGCCCGCTATAATGTTAGCTAATAAAATGTTTCAACGTTTTGAAATCATTCGCTACACTTAAAGTGGCTTTTGATTAGGACATCACATACTTTATTGAGTACAAAATACTTAGTACCACTGAATATGTTTTAAAATGTATACTATATGCTAAATCTAATATTAACGACCAACGGGAATATGCACTCCTGCAATACACGCAGACATAGTGATGTCGTCCTGCCTAAAGTACGCCTTACGCCCTTTTTGATACTGGGCCCGATTGCGTTTCGTTGTGAACTAAAACTGAAATTAGTTCAAGCGAACGAGATAGAGCAATACGTTAGAGAGAAATATGAAACGAAAGATCGTCGATAAAAACTACATGTCGCAATTATACCCGCCCGAATAAATTTGAACACTTTTCCTGCGGTGTTAGATTCCGATGCCTTAACTTTGGTGGGTAGTTTTAATGCGAAAAAGTGACACCGTTCATTTCACATTCCGCTCTAGCGTATTGCCCTGTCTCGTTCACACGAACTTATTTCCGATTTTAGTTTACGAAGAAACGCAATCGAGCCCACTGTTTATTGGGTGATTATTTTCGTATAAAGTGCTTAGGCACTCTAGGATAACTTTATACTCAAAGATGAATATTAATATTTTTAAAATAAATATTTATGTTACATAATTATTGATATTCATCTTTGTGTGTGAACGAGACAGGGCAATATGTTGCCAATTCGTTATGGCATATGTAGCCACGTGCTTTTCATGTATACAATTAAGACTTTAACGATATTGACATATGTATGTAATTAACCACGGCCGTAGTCGGTCCTCTGTTGAGAAGGTACGTAAAAAGCTGGAGATCGAATCAGTTTCAATTGAGTTAGCGTCCTGCATTCCTACATGCTCTCACATGCACATATACCCTACAGATAGATGCACACACATATATACACACGATCCCACCCACCCACACAGGGATGGTCCGTGAGTTTATGGGGCCCTGTGCCCTGGGCGCTAATATTACTTGGGGGCCTGTCTAATTAATCAACTAATTGCATTTTGTCACAAAACTATTTTGGATAATGATGTACTAGGTCACTAGGTACATGCTATAGAAAAAATAGGACAATAAAATATTTTATTTATTATATATGATACATACATGAACAGCAACTGTAAGGCAATTTACTTTTCACTAAAAATAGGCCAATCGATTAGCAAAAACATACTTAAGGAAACGTTGAAACTTAAGCTATTAAGCAACTTAAATAATGATTCATCAAGACAAAGTAAGTAAAACAACATATAATAATATAAGTACAAAATATATAAGAACGTATTATTATTTATAATACTTATGTTATGTTATGTTAAGTATAAATAAGATAAGTAAGTATTATTATTAATTATAAAGATAGTTAATATAAGTAAAATATATACAAACATTCATTACTAGCTACCCATTGAAAAGCCACTAGCCTTAGTGAGGAACTGAACTGTTATACGTATACATATATGTTATCTTTATGAATAATGAATTTTTTAAAAAGAAGGTATTGCCAAAAGAATTAACAGGTTATTAGAATATTTGTGCTGCAATTTCCTTTATTTCCTCATCATATTGTAAGTCCTTTATTAAATCGCAATTTATAAAAGAACTGAGAAATTATTTAGTCGATAGTTTGACATTGTGTTCTTATATTTGTTTTTACGTATGACTCCCTGAAGAAAGATGTGAGCTCAGCTTTCTAGAGCTGACAGGTGGATTTAAGGTGTCAGACTAGTAAGGTGTGAGCTCCGTTTCCCAACTAGTGAGTGATTAGCAACGTAATTTTTTTTAAAGTTAGTATAGCAATTTGGGAAAACATCAATTTTTTTTTCATAAATTGCCATAAAAATTTCTCTGCAAAAGGTGTAAGGCTCTGGTTTAGGCTGTAGTAAAAAGGATTGTAACTTATTGCACTCGTCTCCTAAATATTTGTCTATGTCATCTCTATATTAATCAACAATATTACGTACATATTCCAGATTTATCTTTCCCATATTTTTAACTTGCATGCCCATAAAAATAATATATTTCTTGCTATATGTCTCATAGACTTGGCTTCTTCAATTTAAATCCATAATCAGCTTTTCCAACACAATATTTAGCGGGTCTCTTTTATTTTTCCTGTGCCTTATACTGAGACTTTATCTGTACATTTATCTGAATATTTTGTAGTAATGCTTCTCTTGTTTATGTCACTTTATTCTATTCCTACACTAGTATTTAACTCATTAACTTTCTCTTCGTATTCCTTTAGTTTCTGATCTAATTGGTGCCGTATGTTGCTTACAAACTCTTTTAATGACATTGTAGAGACTTCGTCCTTCATATCAAGTCAACAAAAGAAATATATTCTAAAGAATTCCATAAACGCAAACACAATCGGTTCTACACGTGTACTGCCATTAAATTCCATCTAATTTCGGTAATTAATGCAGTCGCAGCCGGTGACTCATGCCAATTTCTTCTAATCGACCCAATCAACACACTTATTACCACCACTCTTTCAGCAGTGCGTCATGTAGTATGGTATATAAACCGATTCATTTGACCAATCAATTATCATTCTCGAGTGGCACTCAGCCACCATTCCTCGAGGCTCTTTCCTCGACTAGTCATCCGCGAACATCATTCCTCAAGTGTCTCGCCGCGCCTCATACCTTGAGCACACATCCGCGATATCAATCTTCGAGTAGTCATCAGCCATCATATCCGCGATCATCATTCTTCGAGCACTCACTTTCTAACCGTGCACCGCGATCATATATTCGGAAGCGTTATAACTGGCGATCTTCAATCAAGTACATCAATAAATATCTTCAGCTCCATCAAGGACGCCTTTCATTACGGAGAAAACCCCAAGATGACACCACCTCCTCACAGCGAACAAATTGGAGTCTAGTGAGGGGTGATCCCTCACAACATCATTATCTTATTGCCTTCACAAATACCTAAACCAGGTATTTCTGAAGGCAATAAGAATATCGTCGATCAGATAATAAAAATATCGTGTTTAGTATCACCATTGATTTTATAAAATCAATGGTATCACATAAAAGGTCTGATTGAGAATATTCTGAAAATATAAATGAATCTATATGAATAAATACAAAACTTCAAAATATTTCATAGAAACCGTTTTATTACTTGAGCACCGAGGGCGAGCGACTGAGTGGGGCGACGGGGGCGCGTAATCGTTTTGAGATACCTGCCGCAGGACGCGCAGCCCTGCGATGTCATACTCTGAAGGCCGGGTCAATAAGCCCGTGAAACACCGCTCGACGGGCATTGGACAATGCGCGTCGACTGACTCACAGAATCCGCAATCGCATTTAAACACTGGATGTTTATAGAGAAAACACGCGTCAACGAGGACGTAGCTGAGCTTCTGTAAATTTAATTTTGTATCAACGAATATTGTTTCAACGAAAAACTTTATTCAATCTATCAAATTGTTTTTATCAATTATAAATACAGTAGTCTACTTTTTGTAACTGCAGTTGTGTTTTTTAATTCTTTGAATTATTATAAAATACACTGTATGAAATTTCCTCTCAGCAAAGTAATAATATCCAGTGAAGATGAAAAAGGCGAGCAGACTCGGAAAACTCTAATTCGATAGCGATTCTCAAAGCGTATGGCCTTTATCATATTATCTCTGGGTAATAAATGCATTTTCCGCAAGCGGAAACACGCGCAAGCAGCTTAATAAGTGATAAATGTGTGCAATTAATTTCAGTCGCTATCGCGCTGCGGCGCTATTTCATCTAGGGGGCAACGCAAAGCGGAATGCTTCCGCCTCCTCCTCATAAAATTTACATTTGAATTGGCTGCAGATGCAGTCCGCAAGACAATCGCCGCTTACATTACGATTCAATTGTATCTGACGGTGGTGGCCAGGGGACACTTTCCACTTTGATTCATTGTTGCTTAATTAGATTAGAAGCCCAACGACGTCACAATATATATATCGAATGCAAAAATATCTTGTTTTGAAAGCTGGCTGAAAAGGAAGGTTGTCGTCAGTTGAAATGCGATGAAATGCCAACTGTTGGCCATCGCAACAACTGGCGACAAAGATATAAGGAGCTGGCGTCCATAACCTACAATATCCCTATGCTTATTCAATCTAATATTGAGCAGTATTGTTTCTTCACTGTAAAATGAACTGCTGGTCTTGCACAGTATTTGATATACACTAGTAAAAGAAGTTTTACAGCGTAAACGACCACAAAGCCGAAGACCCATATGTCTGTTGTCTCTGGTAAGATTTTGTTTATTTCTGTTAATTATTGATTTTATATGTAATTTAAGGAATGATAAAACTGTTGGTGCAAACTGGGAGATAATGGGCCCTGTTAGGGTCTAATGGACCCTGTTGCCATTTCGCCACTAGGACCTATGGGTTCAGCGTCGGTCAAACTCACGGGTCAACACCCATCCGGCGGCCTCCATGCAGAAGTGCGAGCCAGGGTAGGACTCTGGCCTGCAGGTCAGTTTCCCCTAGAAGTCAACCTTCGGGTGCTCCTGGACGGGTTGCGCACCGTGCGGCGTCAGTTAATCAATTGTGCATTCTAACCGATAGCCGGAAGAATCTGGAAACAGTACTGTCTCCTATAGAGTGGGGGTATTTGTTCACCTTAGGCAACTGCTCTTGAAACGACCAATCGACTACCCGATACTGAACAGCCGGGCAAAGGATGCCGTGGTACGCGATCGATTCGGTAGACGTCGTATCACCACTACCTAAGGGAGACGACCGCGCAAGCGACCTCGAACCTATAACCGGTCGGGAGACCGGAGTAATCTGGTTGCAACTGGAAGTAAGACCGCGAGAGGCGGCCCGGTGGGTAACTAACCTGGTTATCTAGTGTTAAGGAGTTAGGTTCTTACGGACGAGTGGCGTAACTAGACGGTGGACTGTTTTCCCCATAAGTCTTCTACGCTCACCTCACTGGAAACAGAATGATCTAATATCGTTAAAACTTCCCGAGGGGACGGGTTCGCCCGTTGTAATTGACAGTTCTAGTTAGTGGTGCGTCTAATAAAACTTTGGTTTACGGATAGTTTGCAATAATAGGAAATAAATATGTTATTGCAAATTATACGAAAAAGCAAGCGATGGAGAAAACGAATACGGACAAATCTCTCCTCATATCGCGCGACAAAAAACAAGAACAGAGATAACGTATTGATCTAATTTATGTTTCCTAACGGTTCTACACAGTACCAGTAACCCTATTCGCCGTCCTCATAGCAACAAAGGCTTCGCAATTCCCCTCTCATCGAATTTGTAGCTTGTAATTAAACATAAATATTTCATTACCAAGTCTCCTTGGAGATAATAATTACAACGCAACAGTTAAAATCAATAACTTTAAGTTCGGGACAAAGGACGTAGAATCTAGAGGGAGACAGGCCTTTCAGTTTCGAAAGTAAATTAATTTCCGTATAGAAGTTAGGTTAGGAGGCTAGGTAATAATTTTAGGGAGATATATCTGAACTAAGGCTTTTAGAGTAGAAGCCTGACTGTGGTTGACATTTTGCTGGACTATTTTATATTTAACCGCCCTACCTATCACCTACCATCACGTACGTTCATATGAACGTACGTGATGCGTTCGCTATTTTATCGCCCGAACGCAAAAAGCCTGCTCACGTACGTTCTAGTACAAAACGAAACCCACATAGTGTACGTGATACATCATTTTTTTCTTACGATTCTAAATATAAAAAGTTTGATAAATGGGTCGGATATATTGTGTAAAAAAACTGGTTAATTGTAAAGTATTGTTATTAAGAAATCTATTGAAAAAACCCAACGATTTCTTACCCACTTTTTGAATAATAATTTTAAGGTAGGTCGGTTAAACATGTTTAGGTTAAGGTAGGTCGGTTAAAGATGTTTGGACACTTACCGTACTTAGAGTACCGGGAGGTTTCTCGAAAGAAGAAGATTTTATATCTTTTCTTCAATATTGGGCCCTTGCTGAGGTGGCCACGAAGACCCATTTTGTTCAGGGTTGGTCAACACCCATCAGTCACGGGTCAACACTCACGGGTCAACACCCATCCAGTGGCCTCCACGCATGAAGTGCGAGCCCGGGCAGGACTCTGGCCTTAGGGCTGGTTTCCCCTAGCAGTCAACTTTTTGGTGCTCCTGGACGGTCTGACGGTGGACTGTTTTGTCCAAGTCTTCTGCGTTCACTTCACGGGAGATAGAACGACCAATCGTTAAAACTTCCTTAGGTGACGGGTTCGCTCGTTGTAGTTGACATTTCTATTTGCACAAACGGTGTACAGTCGGTCTCAAATAGGTGAACATGGTTTCCAGGATATACCTTTTTTTTTTTGTAACACCATTTTAATTTAAAACAATAGAATCAAAATCACATAAATCAAATTAAAAAAAAACAAATTAAAAATAATCTGCATTGAATAATCAAATTAATGGCGTAGTAATCGATAGTGATTATCAAATTTACAAATAAAAAGTAACAAAATCTACATTTTATAATATATTAATACAAAATTTTTAGATTCAAAAAGTCTCTTTTAATAGTATAATCTTATCGTGGTCCTAGAATATCTCAATAGATTTCGATCGAAATGCCATTCCTAACCGATTCCATACAGCCGCAGAAAATAACAAAAGCGGCCTTGGATACTTCTGTCTTTGTATTTGGGAATGATAGCAAGTTGTTCATGCGCCCGTGTCGAATGGTTATGTAGGTTACGGGACCAGGTCATAAGCGAGTAAAGATATGACCCTTTTCAATGCGCACTACTTTGAGTAGGTACATGGGCCACAAGATAGAACTGCCTTCTTTTACTCGTACTTAGCATCGAAGTCCTGGCAATGAATAGTGACACATGATGACGTTGGGGAATCATACAGAAAAATATTACCCTATATGTATTTGTATTTGAAGGAGAAAAAAAAATAAGAAATTAGGTTAGTCTGATCAAAGATTTGAATATACTCTTTAACTGCCATGGAAAAACCAAGTATAGAGGGGTGTAACGATGGAAACTCTCTATTCTGTATTTGGGTGTAGTGTAATTTGGTGACCATATTTAAAGTTTACTCAGGTACAGTTGGAGGTGTCGACTACAATGGGCAAACCCGTCACCCCAGGAAGTTTTAACGAGAGTAATGGTTCTGTCTCCCTTGAGGCGAACGTAGAAGATACGAGTATAAACTTACCGTCCAACAAAGCCCACGTGCCGAGGATATTAAGCGTAATCCTTTAGCTGACAACTGGGAATTTTACCGTACTTTAAGAAATCGTTTTAACCAACTATGTCGTAACGCAAAAAAATGTTACATCTACGACTCGCTTGCAAACTGTATCCCAAAGAAATGTAGAAAGTGCTGAACCAACTTGGAATTGGTAAATGTAAAGGACCCGTAGATCCCAATGTAGATATAGACGTTCTTAATAACCACTTCTCAAAGTCACTGGTTCTACTAGATAATATAGCAAAGTCCCGTGCTACCACCCATATTGCCAATTCTAGTGTGCCAGTCAATCCGTGTAAATTTCACTTTGTTCCATCTACTGTTGAAACGGTTTTACTAACATTAAACCGGATTAAATCTAAGGCCGTGGGAACGAATGATCTCAGTGTAGATATGCTCAAACGTATCATCCAATGTATTCTTCCAGTCGTTACCCACATAATAAACTCCTCATTAGAATTTGGTTCGTACCCAGCTCCTTGGAAAAATGCCTACGTTATACCCCTTCCTAAAACATCAAATCCTGTGCGACCAAATGATTTCAGGCCAATATCTATTCTCCCTGCTCTCTCAAAAGTGTTGGAGCATAGAGAAACAGAGAGCATGTGAGAACCTGTTATTGGCTATCATTTATTATTTAAGTTGTTATTTAATATTTTATATGGCTGTTGGTTTTCCTTAAAATAAATAAATAAATAAAATAAATATAGTGTTCTCTCAGCTATCAGATTACCTTTCTGAATTCAATATGTTTAATCCCTATCAGTCCGGTTTCCGTTCCGGTCATAGCACTACCTCTGCCCTTGTCAAAGTAACCGACGACGCACGTAAAGCTATGGACCAGAGACAACTTACTTTGCTTGTTCTCTTAGACTTTAGCAGCGCCTTCAACTCTGTCGACTTCGACTTGCTCGTTGCACGGCTACAAACTCTCAACTGTTCGCAAACCGTTATTAATTGGTTCAGCTCCTATCTCAGAGCCAGACAACAGCGTATAAAAGTAGGCGATCGATCATCCGAATGGGTTAATCTAACAGCTGGAGTTCCACAAGGTGCGGTTCTGTCCCCGCTTCTTTTCTCAATTTTTATAAATCCTATCTCCAACCAAGTTCGTGGACATACTCATCTGTATGCAGATGATGTCCAAATATATAATCATTTCTCTCCCGAAAACATCAATGCCTCGATCGCCATCACGAACTCTGATCTTCAGGCCATTTGTGAATGGTGTGCACTGATAGGTCTACTAATCAACCCTTTGAAATCCCAGGCTATACTCATTGGAGGTCGTAAATTGCTCTCCAGAGTAAATGTAAAATCCCTTCCGCTTTTAAAACTAAACGATATCACCATATCATTGTCGCAAAAAGTGAAAGATCTTGGTCTAATTATCGATGAACATTTATCCTGGCAACCACACGTGGACGAGGTAAGTCGTAAAATATTTGCTAGTTTTCACCCTCTGCAAACACTCAGAAGATTTCTTCCTATGGACACAAAAAAATCTCTTGCACAGTCTCTCCTCTTGCCTCTCCTTGACTATGCAGATGTGGCTTATCTCGATTTATCAGAGGAACTGCTCAACAAACTTGAACGTTTGCAAAATGTATGCATACGATTCATCTTCGGTCTACGTAAGTATGATCACGTGTCCGACTATAGGGCACAGTTAAAGTGGTTGCCAATACGCCAAAGAAGAAATGTTCATATACTGGCTCTCCTATATCGTGTACTCACCCAACTAACACCATCCTATCTCCAGGAGCTTTTTGAACCACTAAGTTCCCACGGTCTCGTACTTCGGTCAGCCTCTGACAGTTTATTAAAAATTCCGAGTCATAATAGTGATTTCTATTCCTATTCTTTCTGTGTCCATGGTGCAAGACTCTGGAACGATCTCCCAGCAAATATACGAAACTCGCCTTCTTTACCATCGTTTAAGACTCACCTTAAGGATTACTACCTTTCTAAGAAGTAACCAGTTCTTCCCTTTCTCTCCTGTTCCTCCACCAATTTCCTCTCCTCGGGCACTATTAGTCTTAAATCCTTCCACTTGTCTGTATGTTATGTAATAATCTTTATTTTCACAATGCGCGCATGTACCACTATGTTTAGGTTAGCTGTAAGACATTGCCATGTGGCAATAAGCTCGCCTTTTTGTATACTTTTTAAGTGCAAATAAAGAGTTTTTTATTATTATTTGATATCTCCGTATGGATTTAACCATCAGGATGCCTACGTCCTCTGGATTGGTTACTGGTTCGACAGATTCAATTTAAATCTATCGCGGACCATGGCATCTTTTGCCCTGCTCCGCGAACTGAACTTTAAGAATTAGGTAGCCGAACGGCCATTTCAAGAGTGAAAGACGACAGGTCAACATCCACCTCCGCTGCTTAGGGGACAGTATATTTCCATAGTCTCCCGACTCCTTCTGTAATTAGTCAGAGTGCACAAACCGATTGGCTGGCGCCGCAAGGTGCGGAAACCGGCCTTTAGCGCCGGAAGGCAATCCCCCAGGGAAAACCGATCCACTAGCCGTGAGGCCTGTGACGCGAGAGTCTTTACCGGGGTAGTTCCTCACTCGAGGAGGCTACTGAATAAGAGCTGAATCGTGAGTTGGGCCGGCCCTAAAACAAAGCTGATCTGATGGCACGAACTGCACGAAACCGTTCGCTACGAATATCATTTGCTACCTAAACCGCCCGCTAACTAAACTGTTCGCTACCTAGGTGATATGGGCGATATTTCAGGTTTAAAACTTCATTGGCACATTTGGGCTGGTGCATTCCGCATGGAGGTGAGCGTGAATTGCGCCGTTTAAATTAATTTGCATATTATCTTTACGTTACAGAATCAATCAACCGAGTAAACGGACTTGCTGAAACGGCGGGCGGTGCATAATTTATCGCTCTGTAGCACGGAATATAATTTCTGTTCTTGCATATTACACACTAGCCACTTTGGCATTTGCACGTTTTCCCGCTTTTCTCGTAGAGAGATTGATGAAAATTAGAGAATCTACATATATGTATAATATTAGCCACGTACGATATTTTCAATTATAACCTTCTTCTTCTTCGAGTTCCACTCATGTCGGAGCTTGGTCACCATCATAGCTATCTTCACTTTAGAGGCTGCTGCTCTGAACAGCGAGGCGGTACTGCAGACAAACCAGTCCCGAAGGTTCCTTAGCCACGAACGCCGCCTCCTGCCGGCTCTTCTCTTCCTAGCGATCTTGCCTTGGATAATGAGGTGGAGCAATTTGTATTTGTCATTCCCCGTGACTTGACCAGAGTACGACATCTTTCTGTGTTTGATTGTATTCAGAAGTTCAATCTTCATCTTAAATCGCCCAGTACTTCAGTATTAGTTACTCTGTCACGCCATGAGATTTTCAAGATGCGACGGTATATCCACATTTCGAAAACCTCCCACCTTTTCGTCGTATTTAGAGTGAGAGTCCATGCTTCTACGCCATATAGTAGAACAGAGAAAATGTAGCAGCGGGTTATACGTAGCCTTAGGTTGAGATATATATATATATATATATATATATAGGTATATCTATCACACAAAAATTTGCTTATTTTGAAAAAAGTTTAAGCCATTCCAACAATTATAATATCGCTAAATATTCCATAGGGCACATTCACTTTAAGGGTTCTAGGATCTATGCAGGGTCTGAAAGTCAGTACTAAAATTGTAGACCCAATTATATTTATTTATTTGTTGATTTAAGAATTATTACACAGATTACAGGCCTGCATCAAAGCTTAAACAAAATAAAAGTCACTGTCAAGTCGTTCTGTCATCGAGATGCGAATTTATTGTCCGTAAACATAGCAATAAGGTACATATTTATAAAACTCAAAAGAATTATCATACTCAACTCGATATTGTAAAATTCGCCTAATACATCGTCTTCATCTAAGATCAGCGGGATTACGAAGTCTATATAATCCTCAAGGTACGCAGTGGAGAACCTGGAGATTTTCTCTTACATCAATAATGAATAAATATTACAAAGAGCAGTGTCTTTGTATAAAGACATATATGGCGCTATCAGCAATAAAAATCCCGAAACCAGCCAATTTCCAGTCGACTGGGCTAATATCGCCTAAAATAATGAAGTATTGAATAGTGATCAAGAGCTATAAGAAGACGTTATAGAAATGGAGGCTTGGGGGAGGTTAAAGTGCAGAGTTTAATTAGCAGATTGACTCTGAATATATATATATTATCAAGTGGCTCATGACGAAAAGTAGAAGCCAGTGCGAAGAAATGGTGACATCCTGTCTTAGGCCATATTTGACATATCTGTTTACTGATGCTCGACAAGAAATATGTTTCGGTTGATTATGTTTAAAATAAATTGTTAATATTATATTAATTAATTAGATTTACAATTTTATATGTCAATAGTAAGAAACCTTTTTGTAATCTTATGTATCTGATTCGCAAAAAAAAAATGTAAAAATATTATTATTTATACTTTTGTTTTTTTTTGTTGCCAAAATCAATTTTCTTGTATTGGAAATTATATAAAATACAAAAAATTAAAATAAAATTATATCGCTGATGATGTTAAGTTGACCAGCGAATTGAGGGTTACAGTGCCCATATTGAAAAGGGGGAAAACAGGAGCCGTTACCTCTCTCAGTATACAAATTTTTACATGTATTTGTTGCCTATCAAATAAGTTTCGATACTATCGCAAAATTATACTAATTTTACACGACTGCCCATTAAAAAAGAATTGTAATGTTCATGATTCATGTATGGGTGTCTTCCGTTTTTTATTTTACCACAACTTCTAAACACGTGAACCGATTTTGAAGTAATCGGTATTATTAGTATCGTTATGTCATCCCGAGTGTCGTAGGATGCCTTAACCACAGTATACCAGACAGTAGCTTCTCTTAGAACAAAATTGGAATCGAAGCAAGTGACGTCAGGAATCTTAAGGACTACCACAAATCGTAATATGATTACTCGTCTTCTTCTTGAAGCATCATCCCGGATACATTTACGGTGTCCCGGCGACGCACAAGCTATTACTTCGCGGACGACACTGTCCTTCTTACTGCGACTAATAATTGGAATGATACATTCTTCAAAGCCCAAAGTAACTTGGAACTGGCTAAAACTTGGATCGACAACCATATTTTAACGCTAAATGCTGCGAAATCAAAATTTATCACTTTCAGCTTGCGGGGAAATCCCAGCCAGGTTCTCAACCAAACACTTGCCATTCATACTGACAAATGCTTGGATAAGAATATATGTGTATGTACTAAATTAAGCAAATCTGCAACAGTCTCCTACTTAGGCATAACGGTAGATGAGAAGCTATGTTGGGAAAATCAGATTGCAAATTTGAGTTCGAGAATTAGAAAGCTGGTTTATGTATTTCTTCGGCTGCGCAACATTCTGTCCAAAACAACCATAAGAATGGTATACATGGCCTTGTGTCAGAGTATTTTGTCCTACGGAGTCGCGGCATGGGGCGCTACTACTAATGAAAATCTGGATAGATTGACAAAAGCGCAGAAATTATTATTGAGAGTAATTCACAGGAAAAACCGGCGTCATCCATCTGCCTTGTTATTTTCCCAATCCCATGTGCTATCAGCTAAACAGTTATTCATTAAGCAAGCGCTTCTTGCATTCTACAAATCTAGAGATGACCACGCCCGAACTCAAAACAATCTGAACACAAGAATGTCCGCGAGTATCAATTATATAATTCCGTCAGTCAGGACAACATTTGCCCAGAGACATATATTCTACATAGCCCCAAAATTATATAATTCCCTTAGTGAAGACATGAAAAATTATCTGATGGCTACTTAACAAGGGATATGTAAAATCTGATCAACTTCTTTGCAACGCACGACAATTTATTTAGTATCACTTATCTATTTTTCTTAATTAAATTTTATTAAATTACAACTATAAATGTATATATTTATTACATAGCTATATTTTTTATAAAATTGGTATATTTATGTGTATATACAGGTGGTGGGTTCAAATAATTTATTTAAAAAAAAACACTTCATTTCTTAAAATTGCATAAAAATATGCACATCTAGAGACGGGCCAAATTATCGCCTAGTTAGATGTGCTATTGGCAGTAAAGGTCATGTAAGATGTGTTAAACCTCCCTATATTAATTATTAAACATTTATATAATTATTATAAGATTACATGACCTATGAATGAACTGTATACCTAATCCTATGTACCTAAATAAATAAATAAATAAAATAATTATGCTACCGATTTATTCTGAGAATACCATATGGCGTCGACTCGTAAATCTCCACAAAAAAGTAATAGTAAGAGCGGACACAAACTGCGCCCACAGCGCGTCACAGCCCGCAGCGCCGTAACTATGGGCCTAAGGACGCGACATGACTTACCCCTGGCCCCACTTCCTTCGCACCCTCTTCCCGCATTGGCTTGTAGCTCTTGAGTGAACTTACTGGGTGTTATTATACTGTGTCTTAACTGTCCAAATATCAAAAACGTAGCTGTCTAAATGTCCACATGTCATTCCGGTTGATTAAGTACATTCCGGAAATATACATGTATCTATATGGATAAATACATAAACCACAAATATTTCATTAAAAAAACATTATAAAGATAATTATATATGCAACAGTTTACTTTCTGTAACGGCAGTCCTCTTTAATATTATTTTTAATATATTTACTTGTTACATCGTTATTGCAAGTGATTGGAAATTGCATCCCGAATTGAAATTCTAAAATGCATAGTTGCGACGAGCGCAGCTCGACGTCCTGTCGGGCAATGCCGTCGATCCACGTAGTAATGTTTACTACGAAAAGTGATGGCTAATGGTATATCTGTTGTTTATCCATAAGTATTTAATATTTATGGAGTATGACAGCGCCTAAAAGCACTTGTGCATGAATAATAGAACATCAGAATTACAAATACACCGGTATACAGCCAGCAAAATTGAGTACATAAATTAAACATTCTTGTGTAATGTCGGAAAAACAGTGAAGAAAGATAAGGAATTCCAATTGTCACACCCGACTCGACGCGAAAATTGATAAAATCCCAGTTTTGATTTATTTTCATGGGTTCCGGCAAATATTTATTTCACTTTCCGTCGATGATATATAACGTGTGCGTTGCTTTAGAATGGTGTTTCATTTTATGTTTTATCTCTGCCCAAACTGGCTATTACGATGAAGAGGCAAAATCAACACGCTCCGTTGGGCTGGCTGGCTTTTGTTACATTGCTTTGCTTTCGTTTTCATATTATGAGGAATAGGAATTATTCTGACATTTAATTTTTTTAATTAAATTTAGTGAGTAAATATGGAAAATAAATTAAGGATTTTTATACTTTTATCATATCATACATTATATTATGATTATGTTAAATTATTTTATGATTACAATATTACTTATTTATACTTATGGTACCTATGTTATTCTATTCTATAATCTACACCTTACAAAATTTAAACAGCTGGAGGACATAAAATTTTAAAAAAACATCAAGGACGAATTTGAGGGCCATGATTTTTCAAATATTGTGCCCATTTAAATTACTTAAAAAAGTAGAGCCTTATTGTCTGATTATTTTATATGTTCTTATATCTGTACTTTTAGTTTAAAATGCATAACCTAGCTTTAATTTGATTATTTAACATTTTACTGACAATTTGAATATTACGATGAATAATTTTACTACGTATCTTTTCGAATTACTTCAAATATTAGGCTTCTTTTTTGATTATTTATATTTATAGTTTGACAATCTAGTAATTAATTCTTGACTACCTATGTATGTTCAGTAAAGAGTAGTAACGAGACTTACTACCTAACCCAATTATTTTGACAAGTCCAAGAGCGGTCTTTAACCGTCAAAACGAAAATGTAATGTAATGTAATGTATATATTAATTTGACACATATTTTTTTCTTATAACGGCCATATTGAGAGAACGGCTAGGTGTAAACATTTGGTTGAGATGTTTAAAAAAAGCTCTCATTTCCTAGATGTGGTATCAAGAAGAGAAAAATCTTAAAAGTCATCATAAAAGATTTTTTTAAACGTTTTTCTTATAACCGCCAAATTGAGAGAAAGGCTAGTTCTGAAAATTTGGTTGAGGTATCTAAAAAAAGCTCTCGATGATAAAATAAAAAAAAGTCATCAAAAGAGGAAAATAAAAAATGATAGTGCCATCTGCTGGATTTCCGCGCGGGAAGGGGAGGGAGGGGTGGATAGAGGGAAGAGGGGCTGAAGGGTGGCGGGAGGAGGGGGTAGTAAGGGGAGTGAGGAGGGTGAGATAGGGTGAGGGTAGGGGGATGGGGGTTGGGGGGGGGGGAGAACTGGGAGATAGAGAAAGAGAGGGAGGATTAGGGAGTTAGAGAGGGGTTGAGAGGGAGAAGGAGAGAGAGTGAGAGAGAGGGAGGGTTGGTGGGAAGGTTGGGAGGCGGGGGGAGAGGGATGTTTGAGGGGGGGTTGGTGAGGGGAATTTGGGGATCTGGCGCGCGAGGGGGATTTTCTGCTTGCCGGAAAAGTCTAGGGGTGACACAACCGATGTTTTACTGAATATAGTTATAAACAATTTTTAAAGATTTCATTCCTTTCACAGCCTTCTAGCGTATATTTGCTAAAGTAAACTGAATTGGCGCGAAACTTTTATTAACTTCTTTTTATCACGTATGCGTCACTCTTAGATTGTTGCTGTCCGTTTTCTCCAAGACATTAATGACATTTCTGATCGTAGATCAAATGAGCAACGTAATCGAATTAATCCAAAGAAATCTTTTTTGTACATAAATAAGAAGTATGTTTCCGTTTATTTTTGAAACATTACTGTCAATAAATTGACCGTTGATCTTGACGGGTTTCAACTAGTTATATTATAATTATTTTATTTTTTACACTTTTACAATAAGACAGAGAGACACGCAGACACGCAGACATACTAGAAATCTAGAAATGGCCTTAACCCGACAAATGAAAGGCGTCCTTTTGGGGATGCAAGTTTTAATACACTGGAATGACAGGCGTCCACTTGGTCCAGTGATGACGACACGATGGAGGCCGTTTGCGTTTTGTAATTTGTCGCCATTATTATCTTAATTGATTTACGAGATAAGGTTATAATGTTTTATATGTCAAATTTCAATGCGATCATTCTACAGTTCTTCTTTTTATGATCCGTATAGTGGTTTACAAGTTATGGTCGTTTTTATCAAGGTCGTCGATTTTGCGCGCGGAAAGGTCGCGCGCGAATGGGACAGCTGAATTTTTACTCCGCGAGGAGAGGGGTTAATCGCCAAGAGGCTTAAACAGGATAGTTCCGCCTTCACATCGTTTTTTTAGCGCTTTCACAATACTAGCCGGGAAAGAAAATTACATATATTTATTTTATTTGTCATGGTGGTACACTTACCGCCATGACAAAGTTCTCGCTGTTATTCGCGAGGTAATTAGTCTCTCAGTGGCTCGTGCCAACAAGGGTTTGACAGTATCCTCCAAACCCCCAATACAGTTTGTGCGGGATGGCTCTAAAGGCAAAAAACATTTAACTACAAAACCTTTCTCAATAATCGAGAAAGCTACAGATTGGATTCTGGAGGTTGATTCGGTCTCTAAGCAGTATAAATTCCCTGAAAGTCTCGGATGCACAGCCCTCCGTCCAGATATAACTCTTTACTCTCTATCTCGGAAGGTGGCTCTTATTGTAGAATTAACTGTTCCATGGGAATCAAATATCCGAAAAGACCACGAGTACAAATTAAATAAATACCATGATCTTGCAAATGCCGTAACCCGGAACGGCTTCACTGTTCACCTTCACGCGGTGGAAGTTGGCGCTCGTGGCCTGCCAGCTAAATCTCTATTTCACCTCTTTAAAGATCTTGGCCTTGCCAGAAAAATAATCAACTCTTTCTTAGAAAAATTATCTAAAACTGCGATTTGCGCATCTCAAATTCTATGGCTTCGAAGGGGGAGTGAATGGGTGGTAAGGTGAACGCTCGAACGAGGTGTGGCATGACAGCTGTCCTAAACCTACCACAGCCGGTTCGTAAGTCCGGAATCCACTGCTCACCCCCCAGAAGAGTAAAAAAAATTAGTATTATGATGGGCCCGACTCCGGTCGGTGAATTCCATGGCAGCTCCGTTTGTATTTATTATTATTATAAGTAATTCAAGAATAATTTAAAACAATTTTATCTTAGGAACTATGCATAGAAATATTTTAAACATTGGATAAATAGCAGAAAATGAATACATTACATTACATTACATTTTCGTCGTGTCCAATTGACGGCTATAGACCGCTCTTGGACGTGTCAAAATAATTGGGCAAGTAATTATGTAGCAAGTTTCGCTACTACTCTTTACTGAACATACATAGTTAGTCAAGAATTAACTACTAGATTGTCAAACTATAAATATAAATAATCAAAATAGAAGCTTAATATTTGAAGTAGTTAGTGATTCGAAAAGACACGTAGTAAAATTATTTATCGTAATATTCAAATTGTCAGTAAAATGTTAAATAATAAAATTAAATCTACGTTATGCATTTTAAACTAAAAGTACAGATATAAGACCATATAAAATAATCAGACAATAAGGCTCTACTTTTTTAAGTAATTTAAATGGGCACAATATTTGAAAAATCGTGGCCCTCAAATTCGGCCAAATTCTAGTGACATACATAGCAAAGTCTAGTGACAACGCCACCTAACTAGGCCGGGACCTGTTCTAAGGTGAACGTTTAATTTTGTGCGTGTTTGTTCAATATTGTGATTATTACAAAAAAAAAACAAAATATTTTTGTAACAAAAAAAATAAAAAAAAAAAATTAAATTGTCGTAATAAAATAATTATTTGATCACAAAAGAATAAACGTGCAACAACTACCTTAAAAACTATTAAATACTTAAAATTAGGAGTAGAAAATAAACATTAACTAAGATTGAATATATATACACATACGAATGGTATTACCCGGCGTTGCCCGTGTTATATCTTTTCTCAAATACCAATGTATACCAATTTTCTTGGCGATCGGTTGAGCAGTATAGAAGTTGGTGTGCTGCAGCGCCGTCTAGTTGAAAGTTGCAACAAAGCGGATATATATAAAAACTTTAACCATGAAAAAATACATATATATGCCAACTTTCATGGTGATCGCTCAAACGGTTTCGGAGTCTATTAAACTCGGACAGACGGGCATACAGATATACCAACATCCATTTTTATATTATATAATTTTGGCCTGTTTTTAAAATTTAAACTTTGAATGCCTATATCTCGCTTATTTATAGCGACCGACACAATTTTCTTCCAGATTTAGCATTAAAATGAAAAAAATTGGAGAGAGGTTCCTATACTGCAGTTATTCCACTTTTATAACTATGTGATAATACTTACATGTATATATATTAATTAAAGAGTTTTGAACAATGAAGCACAAATAATTAAAAAGCAGGAATAATTTCACTGTATTACCTTCACAATATTTTGAATTTAGAATAACGCTTGGCCGACTATGACGTTTGTAGGTTTAACATAGCAGCGCCATCTATGGATTACTCAATAGATAACGCCATCTGTTAAAATCGTTTGGAACTAACAGATAATTGCGAATGTCAAATAATAGACATTGCAATAAAATAATATCGCGACTATAAATTAAGACGTAAGCTATCCTATCTTTCAAGTTGGATCAAACTGCACATTGTGTGCAAATTTGATTCAAATCGGTTAAGTAGTTTAGGAGTCCATCGCGGACAAACAACGTGACACGTAATTTATATATATTAAGATATACATACATACATACACATACAGATATATTTAAAAATAATAATATTAAATACAATAATAAAAAGTAAATTCAATAGCCAGATCTTGTATCATAACTAGAAGATTGTCAATATTTTTATGGAGGCTTCTTATATTTAGGCTTAGCATTTTGAGTGCACAGCCCCCTACTAGAATTCGCCTGCAGGCATTGACATCTGATGTGACATAAGAACAATTTGCGCTGGAGGTTGAATCAATATTTATTTATTTATTTATTTAAGAATTAATTACTATAAAACATTGATTAGCTTACAAAAACAACAGGAACCGAATGGTAAAACCTTAACCTTTTGCTTATTTGTTTCTGTCACCCAACTGGGACTAGCCCGTTCTAGGGTGGACAGGACTCCAATATTACAATCAAGTTTGCTTGATTGCTTGGTTGCCTACAAATGTACAAGTTTTAGTAAAAAGCTAATGACACTAAATTGCCCTAAATGTGGTCTTTAGAATAAAATAAAAAATAATAATAATAAAAAATATTAAAAATATATATTAAATAAAATGCAATTCCATTATAAAATCGGCAATAAATATAATATAAAATTCGATTAAATAATATAAATAAAGTTATATGTGAGAAAAGAAAGAAACAGTCATTAATATTTAATATTATGTTAAGTAATATAGGATTTAATATGAAAATACCTAGTCTAAAAGTATAATTCATTGTCAAAGTCAAATATTTTTTGGTAGTTAGTTCAATATTAAAAAATACTTAATATATAAGTTTAAAAATATGTTAATAATTTGTGCGCCTAAGTTTTATTATACTATTATTTCTAACATTTGATATACGGTTAGTCTGTCATGATTCGATAACCATTTCTTTAATTTATTTTTGAATTCCCTAAATGTCAAATTCATTTTTATTTCCATATTGATCAGATTGTAAAATCTCGGCGCAATGAAAGAGTAATGTCTTTGACCAAATGATGTTTTCCTTCTGGGTATTATTAAGCTATTTTCTACAACTTGTCTCGTTGGTCGCCGGTTCTGAATTATTCCTAGATTTGAGTTATTGTCCAAAAATAGCCTTAAGAGTGAAGTTTTTAGAAAAAGATGCCTACAATCAAGAACTTTAGCTTCCTTATACAGTTCATTAGTGGGATGGCGATATGGTCTACGTAGAATAAGTTTAATTAATTCCATAACTTTCATTAGAAGATAATTCTAATAAAGAAAAACGTTGTAAGATTGCCAATTAGGTTGTGTAAGGTATGAATTAGGTTTGTGTGATGACTAGAATGAGAGATTATTTGTAGCTTAAGTGGGACGATGCAGTACTGATAGGCAAAAATATTGGTATTTATAACCATATTGTAGGTCTAATTGACTTACTCTTCATTTTATTATGTCAAGTTAGTATATTTTCAAACAATTTTGTTTATTCCCCCAATCTAAACCATATTGTGTAAATAAATACTATATATTTATTTAAAATTTTATATGTGTCTGTTAGACTTAGTTTTCATATTAATATGGCACGTGATTATATACCAATATATTTTATTCCATCCCCCATTAAAACGGGTAACCGTTATTGGAAGTGGCCTGGTCTTCCGTTTCCGGTGCGAAGACCAGGTTTCCATTCTTAAGTCGATTTTACCTCAGTCGGACAGATAACAAGTACACACAAATATTAATATTTAAACCATTTATTATATATATATAAGTTAAATTGTATACAGAGACGACTTATGATAGTAGATGATGCGAGTCACCAGAGTGACTAAAGAAAGTGATTTTAGACATAAAATATCGACGTTTTTATACCCAAATTATCTTGGGACTACTGTTTAGACTATTTGGACTATTATTCGGCTATTTAGATGGACTATTACATATAAGGACTATTTAGAATTTTGGACTATTATTTTGTACAAATTTTATATTATATCACTATGACGCCATTTTGTACTTTGCACGAAACTTTATTATATATCTGGACAATTGACGGATCATGTACAGGTTTTTAAATTTTTTATTTTATTTGTTGTTTGGGGCTTTTCTAAGGTCTTTATGAGCCTTGTGATACTGCGACCATAGCTGATATATTGTGTTCGCCATTTACTATAGCTCTGCGCTAAGCCTCGTGTCATTTAAAAACCGCAATAGGCTTTTGGCCCCAGATTGTTTTACCTCCTCAGGTTGGAGGTAATGATCTTGGGTGTATCTTTTACGCATCAGCGGGCCACACTCGCACAGGAGGTTCCTCTGCCTCTTGACTGTCAGATATCGCTATGGCGATAAGTCTGCCATTTGTGCATAAATTGTCTTTTTTATAAAACTAGTGTAATATTCATTATTATTTATATAGCCCAATAAAGTTATTCTATTCTCTTGGCAGAACCTGTCCATTTTCGTGTCCTGGAGCTTGATGTTGTACATGTGTTTGTTCAGGCCACAATGCCCCGTGAGCGCCCTCATCAGTATGACTAAATTGTTCCTATTTAGCGATAAGGCCTCACGGGCGGTCTTATGGTCCTTAGCAGTCTTACGATCGTAAGCCTTAATTAGCGCTTTGGAAGGATTCAAACCTGGCGTGTTATTCCACTGGTTGACGAATTGTTCTAATCATATTTTTTGAACATTAGGTTAGCTAGGCTTTATGTATAGGTTGGTGAATTATTTAATAAACATTAAAACTTTCGAAAAAATGTGGAAATAACAATATGGAACGAAAGCAACGAGAAAATCGTTTGTACTATGACATTCGATCCTCATCGTGCCATATAATGAAAGCAATGATGGCTGATTCCCCCCTCCTTTCCGCTCGCCCCCCCCCCTTTCCACCTCCCCCCATCTCCATCTACAAATAAGATAGCCATGATATTGAAAGCCTCCCCATTTAGAATTGCGAAACGTTTTTAATATTGACGTTGAGAGCAGATACTTTGTAACGAGTCGAACTCGATTACGCACAAATTTATATTCATAAGGCCAAGAAAATGTTAGGATTTTTGTTTAGAGTATGCAGACCGTTCAGTGACACCCTCGCCTTAAAAACACTGTATTACGCATATGTCAGAAGTGTCTTAGACTTCGGATCCACTATATGGTCACCGATGTATGCTGCATATGTCAACAAGGTTGAGGGCGTCCAAAAGCGTTTCTTGCGATACCTAAATTGGCGCGAGCACACGAACTTCGAGACATATGAGGAAAGAGCGTATTACTTTAAGGTTGCACTGCTCTATAATAGACGGACCATAACCGACATGTCTTTCCTATATGACATCCTTCATGGTTTAATAGACTGTCCAGCTTTAACTGAGCGAATTTCCTTGAGAGTGCCCCCCAGAAGTACCCGAGTTTCTCGTTTGTTTCACGTGCCCAGGTGCAATTCAAGCCACTTCAGCAACTCTACTATGATACGGTTACTCACCTCTTTTAATAATAGGTTTAATGACCTTGACATTTTTTCTCTGGACAGGAAGCATTTTATTCACTCAAAAAAGTCTATAAAAAACTAATAAAAAAAATAGAAATTCAAAAATAACAAAGACATAAAAATAAACAGAAATAATGAAAAACATAGATAATCAGCAATTCAATAACGAAAATATATGAAAACTAGAACAATAGAAAGCATCCAAAGAGTTCTACATAAACTACATTTAATAAGGATAAAACTATCAATCAACAATCAAGAAATAGAAAAATGCATCGACTCTTCAAAGAACAAAAAATCAACTGGTCTCGATGATATACCTGTTAGCGTAATTAAAATCCATAAACGTGTACTGGCACCTTGTCTAACATATCTTTACAATTTAAACTTTTCAGAGGGAATATTTCCAGATTGTCATAAAGTAGCCAAGATTACACCGATATATAAAAAAGGGCGACCCCACGAGCGTAGATAGGTGACTAGGAAAAAATCAAAATTTTATCAGCAACTAAACAAGTTTTCAGTAAGCCTAATTATATTTATTCGTACTCAAAATAAATAAATGGTCTTTAAAAATGTTGTATTATCCTATAAAATACAAAAAACAGAAAAATAAAAAAAAAATAATATACATAAAATATATGGATATTATTTTACATGGAAAAAAAAACATCATGGAAAAAAAAACATTGTCGAGAGAATGTCCAGGATTTCAATTTACTGGTACGATTTGTAAACGAGTATTGTTTAAAGGTGTTTTTCTCCAAGATATTAAAACCATAAACATAATATATAATAAAGAAGGTCTTCATCTGACATTCGAAACTCGATTTTGTAAACATGAATCGAAATAAAAGTTATACCAGGAGGATTGATCGAGATAAAAGTTATACCTTTTATACGCCAAAGAGAATCTTTTAAATTGCGAGCTCCACTCCACTCGACATTGCCATAATACGCGACATAAAAACAATGTGGTATTGCCTAAAGTACGCTTGACTAAAAATAAAAAACATTTTTATATATTAGTTTTAAATTGTTCAATGCTTTGCCGTCATCGACGAGAAGACTTGAGATGGCAGCATATAATATCTGCTTGAAAAATCAGTTAGTCAAACATGCCCTTTACAAACTGGACGACTTTTATGATATTGCGTCCATAATTGCTTGATTATAAATAACCATATTATGACTATACTTTCGCACAAAGTTTTAGATTTTATTGACATTGTTTTTAATTACGCATATTTCAGATTTTTTCTATTTCATTGTATTATTATTTATTGTTTGATTATTGATTATTTTGTAAATTTGACTATTTTTAAGTAATCACCTCTGATTGCAATTATTTTTTTTTCATTTTAATTAATCAAAGCGGTTTTATCGTCCGGTAAATTATGATTGCAAAATTTGACATGTTCCTCAGTATTGCGAAATGCTTTTATGGAATGAATAAATGATGATGATGATGATGATTGCTTTTCCACAAGGAAGGTTTCACAAGAACGATTTCACAAGGAATATTTCACAAGATTTCGCAAGAACTAAAATTGAGTTTAAATATTAATATTTCGAAGGCGCGTTAAAGTTTTGTTAGACATGTTACTTAATATTGTCGATAAAATGATGTCCGCAAGAGAACTTGGTGTTTTAAACTACAATAAAACAAAATATACTAGTAGCGATTAGGAATTCTATGTTTGCGACGGCAAATGGTCATGCAGCTTCTATTTTTTGCCATTACATACCATTTCAGGGTATTACCCGACTAGAAGTTGTAATAAAGTATCAATTGGAAATACTTTTACAGCCGCTGGCTATATAAGGGTGGCTTATACCACCAAAGATAGCCGTTATGACCGCTATTCAGCTAAAAGCTGTATAAAATGCGCCTAATCCGCTTATATAAACGTTTATATATGACCAGTCCTTGTGACTAAAAGTTGTAGGGATAACGTTGCCGTGACCGCTATTTAACCAATTTGTGCTACTTGGGCTGTCGCGGTAAAACTCAGAACGGGTTATCATAATTGAATGCGTATACAAAATTTAATTTCCGTGCTGTTGACCGTTGAGGAGTCCCCTCGTCGGGAGCTATCCCTGGGCGCAGCAGCCATGTCATGGTGAAATTTAAAACAGACTATTATAATTAAATCCGTATACAAAATTTCGTGTCATAGCTGTTGACCGTTGAGGAGTCTCCTCGTCGGGAGCCAATCTTGGGTGCAGAATCAGGTCATGCTCACCATAAAAATGCATTGTCATCGGAACTGAACCAACATGTACAACTTCAACTTCATAGGATAAGAGGATTTAGTTCTAATTCTGCTTGGAAGTTTTGACATAAACAAACATACTGACAAACATTGCAAGGTAAATAAAAGCTTGTAAAAAAATGCCAGATATCTGTCGTGAGCTTTGAAAATTCTGCATATAGATAAACTATTTTTTTAAAAAATACGGTGGGTACAGACACACAGACACACACACACACAGGCAGACTTTTTCCAGAAATCATTATTTTGGATTCCCAGGGTCTCAAAACGTGGAGATTTGTTGCACATTCCATTTCTAAATTTTCTTATGTATATAATTCGTATAACAGAATGTATTTTTTGGCAAATAATAGTTCGCCTCTTTCAACTATTACTTATTTCCCTATGTATATATTTCGATTAACGGGATGTATTGTTTTGGGAAAGTGATAATACGCTTTTCCAACTATTCGTTTATTATACACGCGGAAATATTAAAGAATAACAAGTGATAGAGAAACAAATGAACAACTGATTTTGAAATAGCGGTAGCATTGCTTTAATATAAAAATAATTTGAATTCGAAATTACAATATAAATCGAAGTTACACATGTTCATAATGACAAATGTGATAAAACGGTCATTATATAGGTAAAGACATTATAAAGGAAGGAGGATATGATGTTCACAATCGTGATTTAAATTCTGCCCCAAAACTTATGGTCGACGCTAATATAAGTCCTTATAATGACTAAAGTATGAACAGCGTCATAATCCGGATTACAAACATTCATAATATCCAGATCGTTTAGCAGACACTGCTTAAAAGGCTTTCATTGCTGCACTGGAATGAGAGAGAGGGAGAGAAAAATAGAGAAAGAGAGAGAGAGAGAGAGGGTGACATAGATTTGCCATATACATTATCAGCCATCTACTAGTAAGTTTACAATATTTCCATTGAAACAGCCTTACCTGTTTCACAGCAAGACTGAATTAGGTTTATTTTAGTAGTAGTGCATTTAATTGGCGAATGCTAGTGCGGCGAGCAGTTTAGTTTAGTTTGCATACATATATTATGAAGGTGGGTAGTTGAAAGCTGGCGTGGCGCCTGCAATATACATCCATGTATGTTGGTTAATATTTGAATTAAATTAGCTATGCGTTATAGCCACCTTTGTTTCAAGATATTTTGTTTATATTCAAAGAAGTGTACATAATAAAATATTTTTTTTCATTCTCAGGACGAAGATATGCATTAGTTCATCGGTAATTTAAACAAACATAGACGTGAACGTGCCTCCCATAGCAAACAATAGCAGGTTGACAAGAAGCACCAGCATATACGGGAAGACTGGCGGGTGACCGACATATCAGTAGGTTTGAATATCTTTGGAGATTGTTATGAATGTAATCCAATTAAAATTGCATGATAAGTTAGGCGTCAGAAACATAGCTTCCCGTTGGATGCCAAATATTTTCACTAAAGCGCTAAAGTCAGCTCGTGTTAATTGATGCCGATTCAATCTATAACACCTCATCATGGGCCCGTTGGGGAGCTAACGGGCCCATGATGAGGTGGCCACGATGACCCATGTGTTCAGGGTCGGTCACACTCACGGGTCAACACCCATCCGATGGCCTCCACGCATGGGGTGCGAACCTGGGTAGGACACTGGGTCAACCAGTCTCCCCTGGGAATCAAACCTCTGCCGCTCCTGGACGGTCTGCGCACCGAGCGGCGCAAGCCAATCGATTGTGCTCTCCGACTAACAGTCGGGGGAGTCTGGGAACAGTATTGTTTCCTATAGAGCGGGGGTGGTTGCCTACCTTACGGCGACTGCTCTTGAAATGACCATTGGCCATCCGATCCCGGTTCAGAGTTGGGCAAAGGACGCCTTGGTCCGCGATAGATCCGGTGTACACCGTTTCACCGCTTCGTAAGGGAGAGGACCGCGCAAGCGACCTCGAACTCGGAACCAATCGAGAGACCGGAGAAATCTGGTCACAATTGGAAGCAAGGGCGCGAGTGTCGGCCCGCCAGGTAACATTACTGGCTATCTCGCGGTAAAGGCGTTGGTCTCTTGCGGGTTGTGACGTAGCTAGACGTTTGGAGTGTATTGTCCAAAGTCTTCTACGCTCACTGCAGGGCGACAGAGCGAAAAATCGTTAAAACGTCCTGTGGTGACGGGCTCGCCCGTTGTAGTTGACACCGCAAGATGTAACATTTCAGAGTAAATCGGCATCATGTAATGTCGAATGTTGATATTATCATACCGTCAGATGATTATTTATGGATAGAATAATAACGACCTGAAAGCAAGTGTACTGAAGATGCACATATCACTCCATTATATTGTTTCGTCTTACAGCCGACACTTACAGATTAGCCTTTCGAAAATCAGCTTAATCGTATCAAAGTTATACTTTGTCTATATCAGCTGCTTCATTTGTCCCAAAATAAAGATATGATGTAATAATTTCTTTTGCAATAACGGTCAAATTATGCACATTGACAGCAACAACCGCAGGCTAGTACGCAACTCTGTGTTTAGCTTCCTAACTAGCAAAACGTAGCTGTATATCGCCCGCGAGAACGTTTTCTTCATTAAAAATGGTGTTCACAATGGTCCGATATGTTTGTTAGAAACATGTATACAACGCGGAAAAGGCCCCTCAGTAGGAACGTTTCAGTGATACAGTAAATCTGTGGTTAGTTCAGGAATGATAGATAAACTCTGTAGGGGTAATCCGAAGCTTAACATAATTACCGCCATGACAATGTGTGTTCTCACAACGCTCGAGTAATAATGGAGTTTTTGAAGCACAAAACTTTTAGCTGTTATTCCGTAGAATTTCGACCAGGCGGTCCGGATCAGCTGCAGCTAAAGCTGTCCAAACATCCAAAACGGTTTGACATATTATATATACCATTGTTTCGATATTATGTATAGATTTAAGAATTTTTCGTTTTGTAAGGTTTAAGAATTTAAGTCTTTACAATATGCGTTTTACAACTAACAAATAAAATAAAAATGTGCAGTTCAGTCTTTCAATGAAATGATTAATAGAGTTTCAAATATTTTGGTCTCGATGTATATACTCCTTCTATCAATGTTCCTACTTTGCTTATAGTCTTGGAGAACAAGGTGAATCCACTTTTTATAATTCCTTTTTTAACAATGTAAGTGAGCCCTTACATTTTCGGAATAAGAAACTTATTTGATCTCTTATAATAGACATATTCACTATTACGCGTCTAGGTTATCCGGATTCAGGATCTAAGCGTCTAATCCAAAAAAAATATTACTCCTTAGGTAGACAGAGGCCGATATTTCGTTACCCAAATCTAATCCAATCTAGAAGGCTTACAACCACTCCCATTCAAATACACAATGTGTTGTTAGTATAAATCGATGAATGTGGTCAAGGTTATAATCAAAAAGCGAATTCCTATAACAACGTATTTGGCATTTAAATTCGATATTTCATTTCTTTTATTTCTATTTATTCCAATCGTTCTTTGGTTACGGCACATCGGCATATTTATGCCGCGCGAAAGTGGCCAGTTTTCAGTCGGTTCGGAAGTTACAGGGACTTAGGATGAGGGAATGAGACGAGCGATTCAGTCGGAAGAGAGGGGCGTCTGTCTAGACAGTGTGTCGCGACAAGCAGGCGCCCGAGGTATCGATATGCCTGAAATACGCCGCGAGTAAGACGAACACATTTCTTTTCAGAAGTTCGTCGGAAAATGTTTCTGGGGAGTGTTTAGTTTCGAAAGAGAGCTGTACAATGGATCGATAGTTAGAGCAGTTTATACTTCTATTGGTTTTCGCTTTTTAACGCAATAACCCACTCTATTTCATATTTTACTAGCGGTATTCCGTGAAGTATATTTCACTTATTTTAATATGAAAATATGAAGATTTGAGATATGCCTATATTTACAGATCTATAGTTTTTCGCTCTGGATTTAAAATAGAATCATGCCTTCATGTCTATAAACAATAGACACAGAGATCAAATAATTCGCGAAATTTTTGAATTTTGCGGGCTTTCTAAGTCCAATTGTCCCAATTTTGTCTCTGACGTATGTTGGCAATGATACCCATATTAGCTTAGTTTATTGTTGGCTGTCATCAAGGTTACACGTATTCTGGTGTGGATTGCATTCAATTTGTTTTTGTAATATTGGATCAGCGTATTGAAAATTTTCAATATTGATTTTTGGCGAGTAGTCTGTGAATAAAGCCGTTTTTATTATATCAAATCCTCCTTAAAAAAAATCTCCACAAAAATAATGTAATGATCCCACTACGCTTTGAATAGTGAAAAAGTAGTTTATCGGAACAATATCGGAAACAAAAGGTTGACTAGGTTATGCCTGATAAGCGCGTATCGAAATTTTTTAAAGAAATCCGTAGTACGGTGGAAAAGGAAATCCCTTAAGACATTTTTTTGCCAAATTTGACGAGATTTTTAGTAATATAAAAAAATACCCAGTTAACGATATTGTTGGTATACCAGTGATTATATACAGTATTAGTAGCGTTGCAAGTAAAATGCAAATAGCGCTGTAAGAATTGACGGCGAATCTAATAACAATTTATTAGGTCATCTCATTGGTCACATTTTTTAAAATAAAGTTCTGATTGATAATAAAAGCCCGGTAATATAACCAATGGTAACAATAATAACATTCAATTATTTATGCTATCAATTTGTATAGTCTGAGTACGTCATAGAAATAATACGTAGATATAGAATGCCATCTATTAGTCTACCTAAATTTAAAGTGCGTAGTTATTACGTATTGAAACCTATATACCAAATTCAATATTGACATTTTTACGTAAATATTATTAAAATATCAAGAGCTATGATTTAAAAATTGGTTTGTTATTGAGCCCGATCGCGTTGCCCGTCATCGCTGGTATACTGCCGATCGATCTGGAGATTTTGGAGCGTGCGGCTAAGTCATGGCTACGCCGCGGGGGGGCTGTGGACTATTTCAGTCTGACGGTGAACCCGGCGGTAACCAGGTTGGTGGACTGTAACCGCCTGATTCGAGCGGAGAGCCTGCGCGTCTGGCAGCAACAGTGGGTTGCCGGCGGTACGGGCCGCCTTACCCATAGTTTTTTTCCCGTCGATGTCAGAGCGGATGAAAAATGATTTCCTGCGGTTTGACTACCAGCTCACGCAACTCGTCGGGGGTCACGGTGAATTCAAGGCCAAATTATTTGACTTTGAACTTAGCGACGATCCCTGGTGCCCGTGTGGCTTCGGTCGACAAACCGCAGAATACATCATCTGGACATGCCCTAAGCTGGATACCGCACGGGCAGTAATGCTGGATACGGTTGGTGCGTGCGTCGGCAGTCTGCCGATCTGGTATATGGATCTCGTGGGATGCGGGGTTTGCTTCCGTGCGTTCCGGGTATTTGCGGACAACTGGGTATCCAATTGGGAGGAGATGAGGCAGCGGGGCTCTTCCCCTCCGGAAGAGGGCCTCCCCTCTTAACGGTGCTGTCCTTGGGCTGCTTCATCGCCCGAAGTCGTTCGTATCGTATCGTGACGTCCCGGCCGGCCCTGTGGGTGCGTGCCTTTTGCTGGTTCTTCCGGTCTAGATGCCCCGGACGACGCCCCTGTTGCTGTTTATTGATGTAAGTCGGCACCGCACACAGCCACATGGATACACCGCCATAAATCACCAAAGATAGATATAAATAACAGTAATCTAGTATATAAGAGTACCTTAATTTGTAAAACTTTTTTCTAATTATTTGTTAGTTTGTAAGCAATATTATGTAAATAGTTTTTGATGAAAAATAAACGGTTCACGGGGTTGCCGGAGGGGGTAGAAATCCGGAGAATCTTCCTCCATGTCTCCGTTCATTCACCCCTCGCTCGCTACCCTTCCGGTTCGCGTGAGGTTGTCGTTGCACGACATCCCCGGCAGATAAAACGACCCATGTTGTTAAAACTGCCAGGGTGGTGGGCGGGGTCTCTTCCCCCGCCTGTCACCGCGTAAACGTATAATATAATAATAGGAGGCTTCTGAAAATTAGCTGAATCGTGAGTTAAGCCGATCGAGGTTATTGCGAGGTTAATGCACTTTTGAGACATTTTGTGAAAATGAACGATAACAGTCAAATTAAATAAAGGTTACTTATCTTTCGCTTTGATAATTAATAAACTAAAACAAGAAATTTGCATTTTGATATCACAAGACATTATAAACCACTTTTATAATGTTTACACTATAAATGTTTATAATACAAGCGTTGTTCCGGAGAAATTATAAAACTGGTAAATACTATGTAAGATAAACACAAAAAAGCGTAGTTTTTAACATAAATGTTTATATATATAGATGCCTAAGTCATTTTTATCGCAAACACGGAAACGTTTACTACTGAATAAATATGGCAATGTTGATAGTTCTGACGATTCTAATTACATTTGTAATTTTAATACGCTTTTATTTAAAAAAGACATACAGTTATTGGAAGATATAAAATGTGATATCCTCGCCAGTACTTCCTTTCATAGGATCCTATCGTGACTTATTGTTAGGAAAAAAACACTTGGTCGATTACACCCAAGAAATATATAAGCGACACAGCAAAGATGAGAGATTCGACGGCGTTTACAAGGGAACCATGCCAGAATTGATTGTGATGGATACGGAAATCATACGAGACATTTTGGTAAAAGATTTCAATCATTTCCATGATCGCGGAACGCAAGCGAACAAGAAGGATATCTTAGTGCAACATCTGTTCAACATTTCAGGAGAAGAGTGGAGAATGTTTCGGCACAAATTGACTCCGACTTTCACGTCGGCTAAAATGAGGCAGATGTATCCATTGATCTTAGAATGCGGTGAGCAGTTACAGAAGTACTTGAGAGCGGCCTTAGAGGAGAGTGAATTTCCTTAACAAAAAATGTTGACTTCATTAAATAAGAAAAAGACAAAAAATGATACATTTGAATCTCATAAACAGAATATTTAATGCTAGTGATTCTAACCAAAACAGCAATCTTCTTTTCGGAAAATAATATACTCAGTATTAAACAATTTGGTTTCCAAAATAATCTTACCTTCCAAAAAATCTTCCAAAAACACAAGATGCCATTGCTAATCTCATAAAGAATAGCCTTCTAAGCCTTGACAATAGCAAAACAATTGTTGGAATTTTCTGCAATCTCTCTAAGGCTTTTGATCGTGTAGAACATTCTCAGTCGGTAGTGTTACAGTGATTTCAGAGCCACAATATTTGACTTCAGAAGTACTATTAATTTATTTATAATTTATTGTTGTCCAATAGGTTTTTTTAAATGCATGATATTGTTTTTTAATAATTGGTCCGGAATTTCCTCGAGGCTGTAGAATTACTATTTTTAATAATTTTGCTATGTACGAATTTTCATTTATATACTAAGAAATTTTATATTACATAAATCACAAACCCTAAGTTTGACATATAATTGAGCGCAGTCAGTTTCGTGCGAAGGCCTACGGATAACGAGTTGCGGTTTGTATTCACACAGCTAGCCAATTTCTCATGACCTCATACCTCTATACCTCATACCCTACCCTTCCTCCTTTTCTAACTCCAGAGAACAGTGATATCGTTTGTTTGTATCAAGGTGTATTGCTTTCAACTATTTTCAACACCCTTCCCCCCTCCCGTCCACCCGCGTACTTCGCTGAGATCAAAACAATCTCAGTAGGATCCTTTCGCCGGATCATCAATTACCTAAACTGGGTTCGCCAAAAATATATCACTAAGCCATGTTTTCGTTCCAGCCTTTCGATGTTATTGCACTTTCGAGATTTTTTTCTGAAAACAAATGATAATAGACAAAATAAATAAAGGTTACTTATCTTTTGCTTTCATAATTAATTAACTAAGACAAAAGACAAATTTGTATTATGATGAGATATTGTAAACCAATGTTATAATGTCTACATTATACATGTTTTTGGTACAAGCGTCTAACCGGAGACATTATAAAACTGGTAAATACTACGTGAGATAAACACAAAAAATACGTAGTTTTTCCCGTAAACTTTTATATATAAAAATGCCGAAGTAATTTTTATCGCAAACGCTGAAACGTTTGCTACTGCGAAATAAGTATGGCAATTGTGATAGTTCTGACGATTCTAATTACATTTGTAATTTTAATACACTTTTATTTAAAAAAGACATACAGTTATTGGAAGATAAAAAATGTGATATCCTTGCCAGTAATTCCTTTCATAGGATCCTATCGTGACTTATTGTTAGGAAAAAAACACTTGGCCGAATACACCCAAGAAATATATAAGCGATACAGTAAAGATGAGAGATTCGTCGGCGTTTTCAAGGGAACCATGCCAGAATTGATTGTGATGGATCCGGAAATCATACGAGACATTTTGGTAAAGGATTTCAATCATTTCCATGATCGCGGAATGCAAGCGAACGAGAAGGATATCTTAGCGCAGCATTTGTTCAACATTTCAGGAGAGAAGTGGAGAATGCTTCGGCACAAATTGACTCCGACTTTCACGTCGGCTAAAATGAGGCAGATGTATCCATTGATCTTAGAATGCGGTGAGCAGTTACAGAAGTACTTAAGAGCGGCCTTAGAGGAGAGTGAAGTTCAGGAAATACGGGAAATCGTGGCGAAATATACGACGGACACGATCGGCTCCTGCGCCTTTGGCATGAAGATGAGCGCGATAGAAAGCGAGAAGTCTCCTTTCAGAGAAATGGGGAAAAAAGCTATATTTCCATCAAAAAAGAAAATATTTGTGCGGTTCCTCTCTTCTATTCTTCCTCAGATTGCTAAATTATTCCATGTGAGAGAGAGGCCTGTCGAATTGGAGACGTTTTTCATCGATCTTGTGAAAAAGTTGATTATGGCTCGGCAGGAGAACGAATCGAACCGAAACGACTTCATGGATCTTATGATAGTCTTGAAGAAAGAAGGATATTTAGGCGGTGATAAAATCGCGATAACCGATGAATTGATAACTGCACAAGCTTTCGTTTTCTTCATAGCTGGATTTGAAACTTCTTCGACGACCATAAGTTATGCTCTGCGCGAGTTAGCATTGAATCCCCTCGTCCAAATTAAATTGTTTGAAGAAATTGAAGAGACTCTAAAAAAATACGACGGCAAAGTGACGTATGAAGCCGTACAGGAGATGCACTATTTAGACATGGTAATAAATGAAACTTTGCGGAAATATCCTCCTGTCGGGGTCCTTGTTAGAAAATGTAATTCTGAGTATAAAATACCGAACACAAATCTAGTTTTGGATAAAGACGTTTTAATTATGATTCCGACTTACGCACTTCAACAAGATCCCAAATACTACCCATATCCAGAGAAATTCCAACCGGAAAGATTTGCAAAAGACGCTGTCAAGACGTTTCATCCATTTGCGTATCTTCCATTCGGCGAAGGGCCACGCAATTGCATAGGTAAATAATAAAATATATATGTAATTAAAAATGTATTTAATTTGTTGTTATTTTTCAGGACTACGCTTCGGCAAGTTACAGACTGCAACAGGCTTGATGTCAATATTGAGTCAATATCGCGTTGAGCCATGCAGTAAAACACCAATGCAAATAAAAGTTCACGCTTCTAATACAGTGATGACAAGCGTGGATGGAATATGGCTAAATGTGACGTTACGTAACGAAATAACGAATAATCGTTATTTTACCTAGATACTAGATTTATTTAGTTTTTTTATTTAAATTCATAATAAATTTCAATGTCTTTTTAGGAGAATAAAATATTTTCTAGTGTCTGATCAATATTTGCATCCTCAAACATATTGAACAAAAAAAGAAAAAACTATGTGAAAGAAAAAAAACTTAAATACTTACCATATTTTTTGCGTTTTCAATCGTGTAACTATCTATATATTTAATAAAGTTCATATGAACTACTACGGAATGTTAGCAACTTACATTATTTGTGATATTTGTAGTATTAGACTATTTTTCTGGCAGTGATTCATTATATAATGCTCTTTAAAAGATCTTTTACACTTTCCAACTCCATTCCTTTTAATAGCCTCGTAAGCTGTAGGTGCATCTCGGGCATTTCTATTTTTGTATTCAAGGTGTTTTGGATCCCAGAGACACTCTTTTTGATGACACACTTTGATGAATTGGATGGTGAACGGATTCGTGCAGCTTAGGCCACAAGATTCACTTTGTTCTCGGATCTGCTCAACTCACGATTCAGCTCCTATTCAGAAGCCTCCTCGTGTGGAAGGCTAACCCGGGTAAGACTCTCGGTCTCAGGCCTCAAAGCTGGTGGACCGATGTCTCCCGGCGGGATTGCATCCCAGCCCCACTGGACGGTTTGCACACCGGTCGGTTGTGCATTCTGACTAATTGCTGATGGGGTCTGGAGACGATGGAAATACACTATCTCCTAACCAGCGGGAGTGTATGTTGACCTGTTGTCATGCCACTTTTGAAATGACCTTGGGCCACTCGATCCCGTGTGGCACTACGGGCAAAGAACGCCCAGGTCCGCGATAAATTCTAACTGAATTACCGCTGTAATACAACAGGTAGAGGTCGCGTAAGCGACTCTTTACCGTAACCAGTCGGAAGGACGGAGGTATCCTGAAGGTTAATTCCAGACGGAGTTATCCTACCAAAACTGGTAGTTAGGGGGCGAGGCTGCCCTCTGTCTACCTTCCCGGTGCCTCGCCGTAAGGCGTCTGTCTCTAACGGGCTGCCGGCCCTAGCTAGACAGTAGATTTGTCTTGTCTGAAGTCTTCTACGCTCATCCCACGGTTGAAAGAATGATTATATATCGTTATACCAGCCTGGGGTGACGGGTTCGCCCGTTGTAGTCGACACTGCCCTACTGATGAATTGGATATATTTATCGGTATTCTAGCGTCAGATAGACATTTCCGCTAATAACGCATCGACACACGGTAACAATAAGCGGTCCGGTGGCCTAGTGGTTAGGTCGCCTGATCTTACATTGTAAGATTCCGGGTTCAATTTCGGCTGGGTCACCAATTTATGTTGGGATAAAACAACTGGAATTACATTTTAAATGCTTTCGATCGAATTCAATAACAAGACACACACACACACATAATAATATGTTACATCCATATAACATATAAACACTTCATAGTAGGGTTGGTTGTAAGAGCTTGTCGTATGAATATAAACCACCCTATCGCGAAATTTGAAAATAAAGAGTAGAAACAAATTAACAAAAAAAAACCATGCTCGCCCATCTCGGATGCTTTTGCAAAACTACTGGAATAAAAATTAATGCGAGTATTTAAAATCCCATGCAGCAGCGCCATAAAGGCCACTGTGAGCGTGCCGCTCAGGGTAATAATGGTAAAGTGATGGAGTCTCTCCACGCCTTAAGTCCCAGGTGTTCGCGACAGTTTAAGCGTCTAACGAATTTGACAATGGATTTGAATTAGCCTAAATTTTTGATTGATTCGATTCGGTCTTTTTGGACGGCATATTGCGGAACAAAAACCAATGTAAGAAATTCAGCAACACCTCTGACATAAACGTTGGGTAATTAGTGCAATGCAAATGCGTTTTAAAATATCTAGTCGGAAAATTATGCACAGCATTATAATGCATTTTTGAACTATATTATTAGTTATTTATTTGTTTATTAAGCCCACCTTAGTCAGGGCTGAGCTGGCTGGCTAACTATGGCTGGCTTAACAACGAAGTTTTATCTGCTCACTAATTTGAAATAAAGACATTTGAAATATGTGTGAAAATATTTAAAAGAAAGAATTACTCTCGATGCGCAGCTCAAACTTGTATTTGACCAGTTTTTTTAATCTCTGTACGACTTTTAATGTACCTACGATTGCCACGTGTACATACTTTTAATATCTAATTCTATATTATGCCTAATATAAATATGCCAGTTATTGCATAAATCATAACCCGAAATATAATTGGACACATAACGGGTTGCGTTTTGTATACACACAGCGAGGCAATTTCTCTGAGCCCATACCCCCCCCCCCCCCATACCCTACCCTTCCTCCTTACCTAACTCCAAAGTACAGTGATATTGTTTGTTTCTATCAGGGTGTATTGCTTTCATCCTATATCATAACCCCCCCTCCCCCCGCGTCCTTTGGTGAGATCAATAGTTGATCACCGTAGGACCCCTTATCTAAATTGACATCGCGGACAATACACCACTAAGCCCTGATTTAATTTCTGCCTTCGAGGTTACTATATTTTTGAGAGATAATGTTTAAACGAGCTATAATAGTCCAAATATAGAAAGGCTATTTGTCTTTCGCTAACTTAAGCCAAAAGAACAAATTTGTATTTCGATAAAACACTAAGCTATATACATGATATCATTAATAATAGCGTCGTTACGTCGTTACGAAAATCGATCGCTGCGTCAATTGTAGTATAGAATACACCAATAACGTTGTCTAAATTATCTGTCAGTAATACATTGTCCGTCAGTAATAGGTACATATTATCTGTCAGTAATACCTACATAGTTATCTGTCTGTATTGGTAGCTTTTCCCATGAAAATATTCCTTAAGAGTTACATAATTCGTAGTTACCATTAATTTCCAAAATAAAGTAATAATCGTAAGAAAAAAACAGTATTATAAAAAAAAAACAAAAAAAAACAGAATGATTGCAGGTTTTGAAAATTTTTATGAGCATTTGCTGAACACATGTTTTCTTACTAAGTTAGATCTTGATCAAATCTATACACCTAAAATCTGTCTGTCCTAGATTGTCTGTCGGTTCTGGATACTTACTAGATGGCTATTGCGATGGTACTCAGTCAAGTCGACTAATAGATTTACTAAACCCTACGTTTAAAACGCGATAATATCGACCGAAGTTCAATAATATTCAGTCGCCCTTTCCGTTTCCGAGATATTCGAGCTGTACTTGCGATGAAAGAGAGCAAGGCGGCACTCAAAGAACACGACCCGACCAACTATATCCAACGTAATTTTGCAAATATAGAGAACGTCCGAGTGAACGTCATGTCGACCGCACATGATTCAAAGCCCGATTTCCTTCCTTGACAGGGGGAGAGAAAGCGCTCGTATTTTGCCGTCGACAACCGGGATTCAACCTATATAAATTATAACCCGGACGCTTGCGACAAACACACCAGCCATTGTAAGGCTTTAAGCCGAAAACTAAATAGTGTAATGTGGATTTACCTTTGTTTGAGTTTCCATGTCGGCAGGCGGAGCGAAATGTGAACATATCCTAATTAAATGTTTCTTTAAACAGGTACTTTATTGAGCAGAAATGAATTGAGCAGGAAGGGACCAAATTAAACGGCATTAAATATAAAAATAGTATACCAAAAACGACAGAATCAATGAAACATTCAGCATTTACACACACTTAAAAAAAAGGTTAAAATAGAAATTTTATTACAGCATATATAATTTTTAACTGACAATGGAAATCAAATATGATCATGCCTCCCTACATATTTTATTTATGGAAGTTCATTTTATGTATATTTTTAATGATCTTACAAATACAAGATAGATAGTAGAAGGCAAATAGAAGATCTTATATTAGTAGAACATAAAAGTGTTACAGTTTTAAAGATTTTAAATAAAATACATAATAATACTGTTCACTACATATTTTTTTGTCAGGCAAATTTCCGTTTTCTTAATATTTAAAAAAATATATATTAATATTATTTTTACTCTTATTTTTTTTTTCTTAACACTTGGACTTTTTAATATTATTTTTTAAACTTTGATTACTTGGTGCATAACATACACTTCGATGTTTAAATTTTACTGGTAAATCTTAAGTTATTGTTGTCATAAAAAAATAATAAATAATAATCACAATGAGTAATCTGTAATTATAAATACGTAATTCAACTTGTATACCCTATGGGCAAATTAAACTCTTATGAGACATTCTAAACCAAATCATTTTTACCTCTAATATACAGTTATGCAATAAAAATGTATGTGTCTATCTATCTATCTTTAAATATGATTAAAACGAATTTACCGCGTGAAGTTTGATTTTTACGGTATTATACCGAAACGATATTTACGGTATTTAAATATATAATAAAATACGAAAGTGATAGATTACTTGAAATAATAAAATACGAAATCTGGGTTCAGGAAATCCATTGCAATATAATTAAAAATACGTATGGCACTCGGAGACTGCCGCGGTAAAGCTACTGCATAGCATTTTTAACCCCTCAAATGAATGGCGATTAGCTCGGGTTGCCTACGGCAAAATGTATATAAATTTATATTTACATTTACATTTACATTTACATAGAGCGGGGTTTATTATAGAGCTATAGCATTACTATAGAGCGGATTACTATAAAGCGGCGCACATTTACATTTATATTTACATTTATATAAATTTATATACATTTTGTATACATTTTGCCAAGGCATCCCTTAAGGGACACCTCACATTTGAGGGGTTAACAACTTATGCAATTATAATTATTTATTTATTTTATTTTTTCTGATATCAGATACCTGCGCTCTATCGGAAAACGTTGAAATTATTCCGAATCATTTGCGGCTGCGGTAGCAAATGATTCGGAATAATTTAAACGTCTTCCGATAGAGCGCCGAGCACGAATTTTTTATTCGATAAAGCAAAAAAACCGGATTATTCGAAAAAAATCGTAAATAAAAAGATAGATAATTAAATTATCTTTAAAATGGTGCAGGTTTCATAATAATACGCCAGATAGTATTTGCGTAGTAGTCGTTTTTGTGTTCGGTTAGACCTAATTTCACAAATTAATTACACTATGTAATATAAACAAAATCTAAAATATTCGAAGCTAAGAATATTAGAAAAATGTTCTTGTTTAACATATATTTTCTTCGAATATTAAGCAGTACTCGTTTAGACGTAATTATCAGTTTAAAATCATTAATTTTCGTTAAGAAATTTCTTCTTCGGTCGCCGCACTGGCCTAGGCCCGCGATAAAAGCTATGCAATAGCTTAAAAATAATAAAAAAACCTACTTCATATTTTTTTAAGTGCAGCAGCCATGTCAGGGTGAATCTTAGAATGGGCTATCATAATTTAATGCGTATTCAAAATTTCGTGTTTGTGCTGATGACCGTTGAGAAGTTCCTTCGCTGTCAGCCAACCCTGGGTGCTGCAGTCCTGTCTTGATAAAACTTAGAACAGTCTGTCGTAATTGATTGCATATACACAATTTCGTGTCTGTTCTGTTGATCGTTGGGGAGTCCCCTCGTCGGGAGCCAACTCTGGGCAGCAGCAGCCATGACATGGTGAAACTTAGAACGGGCTATCATAATTTATTGCATATTCAAAATATTGTGTCTGTGCTGTTGACCGTTGAGCAGTTCCCTCGATTGAAGCCAACCCTGGTTGCTGCAGTCCTGTCTTGATAAAACTTAGAACGGTCTGTCGTAATTTATTGCATATGCAAAATTTCGTGTCTGTTCTGTTGACCGTTGAGGAGTTCACTCGTCGGAAGGCAATCCTAGGTGCAGCAGCCATGTCATGGTAAACTTAAAAAGAGCTGTCATAACTGAATGCCTATACAAAATTTCGTGTCTATGCTGTTGACCGATGAAGACTCCCCTCGTCGGGAGCCAACCCTGAGTGTGGAATCATATCCTATTTTTACCACAAAAAAAATGCATTGTCATCGGAATTGAACTAACGTATAAGACTTCATATGATAATATTTGAGGAGTTTCCTCAATTCCTCATGGATCCCATCATCAGAAAAGGATTTCGATAAAAATGGGACTAATCTGGAAATATATTCTTTCAAATAAAAAGAGAATTTTCCTAATCGGTTCATAAATGACGGAGCTCTGGGGTAATAAATATTTAAATAAAAGATACAAGCGAATTGATAACCTCCTCTTTTTTAAAATAAAACGAGCAACAATGCTAGGTTTATTAGGGTTCTATTTGTCGTAGAGCGCAAAGGTGAAGAAGAGTAAAGCTCAATAATAGGTAACATAAACTTAAAGTAATTGCCCTTGCGACAAATTAGACGTACCTTTAAAAAAACAAATCTAATTAAACCCTGATATGATTTTTTAAACGAGCTTCTTTATGGTCCTTAGAATATATTTTAGTAGTGGGTTAGTATTACTAAAACTATGCTTTCGCGTAAATCTATGCTGTACGAGCAACGCAACCATAATTACGGTAAATAACTTATTTATGTCACAAAATCTGTGCAAATGGCGAACATTTTAACGACTGTATTTAATTCACTCTAGTTTGCATGTGCCATATGCCGAATGCATGCTTTTAGGTTAAAACATATATTATATATACTGAAGGGAGCTTTTGGAAGCTAACGGAGCTAACGGGCCCATGATGAGGTGGCCACGATGACCCATGTGTTCAGGGTCGGTCACACTCACGGGTCAACACCCATCCGATGGCCTCCACGCATGGGGTGCGAACCTGGGTAGGACACTGGGTCAACCAGTCTCCCCTGGGAATCAAACCTCTGGCGCTCCTGGACGGTCTGCGCACCGAGCGGCGCAAACCAATCGATTGTGCTCTCCGACTAACAGTCGGGGGAGTCTGGGAACTGTATTGTTTCCTATAGAGCGGGGGTGGTTGCCTACCTTACGGCGACTGCTCTTGAAATGACCATTGGCCATCCGATCCCGGTTCAGAGTCGGGCAAAGGACGCCTTGGTCCGCGATAGAATCGGTGTACACCGTTTCACCGCTTCGTAAGGGAGAGGACCGCGCAAGCGACCTCGAACTCGGAACCAATCGAGAGACCGGAGAAATCTGGTCACAATTGGAAGCAAGGGCGCGAGTGTCGGCCCGCCAGGTAACATTACTGGCTATCTCGCGGTAAAGGCGTTGGTCTCTTGCGGGTTGTGGCGTAGCTAGACGTCGGATTTGTAATGTCCAAAGTCTTCTACGCTCACTGCACGGTCGATAGAACGATGAATCGTTAAAACGTCCTGCGGTGACGGGTTCGCCCGTTGTGGTTGACATCTCAATATATACTGAACGTGGATAACGCTGAACGTGGATAAAACTAAGCTTGTAGCCTTCAGCATAGATGCTCGTCAGCAACCTCCACAAAATTATAACCTAGTCCTACACGAATGCGACAGTCTTGATTGTAACTGTGTACAAATTGGGCGTGTGCCTTTTGTAAAGTACCTAGGTGTTCATGTCGATAAACATCTCCGGTGGCAAATACATATCGGAAAGGTCGCCGAAAAAGTCCGTAAATGAATATATATTTTCAGGAGTATCAGAAATGTTCTTGATATAAAAGCTCTGAGACCCATATATTGTGCTTTGGCACAGTCACTGATGATGTATGGCAATATCGGTTGGGGCGGTGCGGCTAAACTGCACCTAGACCCACTAGTAAAAGCTCAAAAAGCGGTAGTGAGAGTTATAAACAGAAAACCGTATCGCTACCCATCCGATTTACTTTTCAATGACTTCCAGATACTTGATATCGGACAGCTATACATAAAATCGATTGTCACTTATTTTCACCACGACACAGATCGGCATTCCAGCCGAGATCACAAACACGACACAAGAAGAAAGCAAACCCAGAAGCAAATTCGGACGAACACAAGGTTTGCCCAGAGGCATCATTTGTTTCTGGCCCCTCGGATGTATGATGCATTCCTTGCGACACTCACCGATGGGCAGAAGCTGAGAACCAGTACCGCTTCAAAGCTGAGGTCACAAAATGGTTACGTGCAAAAAGTAGAGGCGAACGCGAAAGGCAGCTCATGGAAATTGTGCCTTAAAATAATAAAAAAGAAAAGTTTTTGCAAATATTTATTTTTGTTTATTTATATATTATTATGTAAGTATATATAAAGTATATATTGAATATAGGTGGATACATTTTGTATATATGTATGTGTATGTATGTGTATATATATTTTTTATAAGTGTGTATTTATATATAAATATATCTATATATTATAATGCCTATGTAGGTAATTACCCTTTTATCCTTTTATTATTACCGCTTTACTAACTAATATTAGATGTCTTTTTCTTAAAATTTTCTTAATAATGTTGCTATTTTTTTTTACTATTTTAACCAAAAATTTATAAAAAATTGTACTATGTAACAAATATAAGACTGGTATCACTCCAGAACAGACTGTAGTCTAGTGGAGCTGATAAAATCCATCAAATCTGTACTTTCTTTGCTTCGCAAACAATGACTAAGTATTTGCTCTTTTTTACACTGTGTTATTTATGTCAACATTGTAAATTTTTATTTTGGATTTAAATAAACAAAAAATAAAAATAAAAAAAGCTATGTTTTATTTATTTTTGTCGCCGAGTTATGTGTTATTTGTGTAAATTCGTTTTTATCCTATTTATAAATAAGATACATAATACATTATAATGCATTATAATGTCAAACAATAATATACATTATAATGTAAAACAATCGCGATAGTCTTCGATTTCATATGTACTTTTAAGTTAGCCAGTCAGGCAGTCACAAAAATAATTACCATACCTAATAATACCTTCTGAAGTCAACTTAAATCATTATTATTGTATGTCGTATACCTATTTGTTTTTCTGTAAAACGTGATTATATGGAGGTAATTTTAGATAACCTAAATTTTGTCTCATAATCAGGGTGTATACGCTTAATTATTTTTCCTTATACCTATGACACCAAAACACTTTACGATCATATTGTTTTATTGGCATGGTTTTATTACAAGCCATGTTTTATTGCCTTAAAAAGCTTTATTTTGGCAAAAAAAAAATATTACTTGTACAAGGAAAATAATTAAATACAGACCATTAAGTAGCATAGTGATTAGGTCGCCTGATCTCACTTTGTAAGATTCCGGTTTCGATTCCCGGCCGAGTCACCATATTCCGTTGGGATAAAATAAACGAGTCTGCATTTTAATATAACACAACGCATATTACACGCACACATGCATATAAACACTTTATAGTAGAGTTAGTTGTAAAAGATTGTCGTTAACCCGCCAATCGCGAAATTTTCAAAATAAAGAGTAGAAACGAACAAACAAAAAACTATTATCTTTAGAGAACATGATAGATTGAAACATTAAACTATTTTTTAAAAATCTCAAATATAAATTCTAAATAATTTTATTTTCTTTCCCAAACACCATTTTTTTCTGTCTTCCAAGCATTGCTCTTCAGCCTTATTTTTATTGTCAGTTTAAATGTAAACCACAGACTAAGTTAGATTCTTCAATATCTGTATTTCAAATTTCTGAAAGCAGCATAAGCAACACAATTTATCTTGTTTAAGGAAAAATTACAAACTCTAACTACATATAACTGATCTTTGCATCAAAACATACAGTTCTAGAAAGCATGATTAGGTCAAATCAAACACGTATTATTCTTAAAACGCGTACATCAAGAGAGTTCTAAGCGCATAGCATGAAAATTGTTTGAAATTTATATAATTCATTTATATTGGGTCCTATACTTACCCATGTAATTACTTTATTTATATGCAAATTTTATTTGAAGGCCATGTTATTTGTTTCTTCAGAATAAGCTATTTATTTGTCTTTCGTCGTTTGTTTTTGCCCAAATATTTTAGTTTGTTGCACAAATCCTGATATGCAAATGGGCCCTTGCTGAGTTGGCCACGAAGACCCATTCTGTTCAGGGTTGGTCACACTCACGGGTCAATACCCATCCGACGGCCTCCACGCATGAAGTGCGAGCCCGGCCAGGACTCTAGCCTTAGGGCTAGTTTCCCTTAGGAATCAACCTTCTGGCGCTCCTGGACGGTCTGCGCACCGAGCAGCGTAAGCCAATCGACTGTGCACTCTGACTAACAGTCAGAGTGGAAGCAGTACTGTTTCCTATAGAGCGGGGGTGGTTGTAGACCTTACGGCGACTGCTCTTGAAACGACCATCGGCTACCCGATCCTGGGTGAACAGCTGGGCAAAGGATGCCGTGGTTCGCGATAGATTCGGTATACACCGTTTCACCGCTTCGTAAGGGAGTGGACCGCGAACCTACCAAGCGACCTCGAACTCGTAACCAATCGAGAGACCGGAGTAATCTGGTCGCAATTGGAAGTAAGGGCGTGAGTGTTGGCCTCTTACGTGCACGTGGCGGAGCTTGACGGTGGACTGTTTTGTCCAAGTCTTCTGCGTTCACTTTACGGGAGAGAGAACGACTAATCGTTAAAACTTCCTGAGGTGACGTCGCCTGTTATAGTTGACAACTCTAGTTATTCTACGTTAACCTCACGAGAGACAGAACGATTATTATCCTTAAAACTTCCTGAGGTGTCAAGTTTGCCTGTTGTATTCTTGAAGTGCAATACTTAGGATTTAAAATTAAAATAAGAACCTCGTCGTGTAAATAATTAAGGTTTGTTTTTTTTTCCATTTGTCAAAAGCAATAGGTATTAAGATAACATGGGTGACCCAATGTTGCTTTGCAAATAAGTAATAAAAAATATTTTAGTAGTCAAATAATGCGGCCATTATACTCGTAACAACCAGTGGATTAATATTGGAAATGTCTCAGTGTTGATTTATGGATGGATCGTTACGTTCATTAACTTTAATCGTCGGATTTGGTTATTAGACTATCATATTTTTACGAATTTTATTTGAAGGCAAACCACCTAATTTTAACCGATTACAAAGAAATTAAAAATAAAAAAAAAACACTGAAAACACGCTTTTGGTCTATGATACGATATTCACATACACATGGCTATGATACTATATTCCATCATGGAATGCCAGTGCCTATCTTCCGGCTTCATCATCAGACCTTGAAACCTAATCGTGGTCAAAGTTCATTCCAAGACTTTTCTAACAAGTCCAAACATAGCTATGATACGATGTTCCATCATGAAGATCCAGTTCATATCTTCCGACTCCATCATCTGATCAGTTCGACAGTACCATAATATTGTATTGTCATCATAACTACATACAGCTGCCAATTTTCATGACGCTACGATCCTTGGAAGATGGTTAAATTAGTTACCTTAGATTCCATCACATAGTTACACACAGGTTATCAATTCAATTGAATCTTTTTTTTTATGTTTGTTACCTCAGAACTCTGCTATTTATGAACGGATTTGGAAAATCCTTCTTTTATTCGAAAGGATATACTTACAGTTTGGTCCCATTTTTTACCAAATTCCTGTTTCGATTATGGGATCCATGAGGAATTGAGGAAACTCCTCAAATATTATCAAATGAAGTTTAAAATTTACATGTTGGTTCAATTCCAATGACAATGCATTTTTTATGGTAATGATGACTTGATTCTACAACCTGGGTTGGCTCCCGACGAGGGGACTCCTCAACGGTCAACAGCACAGATACGAAATTTTGTATACTCATTCAGCCCGATAGCCCGTTCTAAGTTTGACATGTCTGCTGCACTCAGGGTTGGCTTTCGACGAGGGGACTCCTTAACGGTCAACAGCACAGACCCGAAATTTTGTATATGCATTCAATTACGACAGCCCGTTCTAGGGGTCCAGGGTTAGTTTCCAACGCGGGAACTCCTCAACGGTCAACAGCACAGACATATAATTAATTTATGTTATTATATATACTTGTTACTAATAGAAAACAGAGAATTGAGAAGTTAAATTAGACATTTTAATTGTCTTTCGCCCATTCAAAGCCTCTATTAACCCTTTTTTTTGTGAAGTAAAACTCGCAAGTACCGTTTCGAACGTGAAACCGTCGAGCGTGAAATCGGCGTGAATCGACGGCCTTGAGAAAAACGTCCATAAGTTATAAACCACTATACGGATCATTAAAAGAAGAACTGTAAAATGATCGCATTGAATATGATTTTTTTTAACTGCCCATTAGACATTTTGCCGTAAGTAGGCGATCGTCCCGAGCGGAACGTTCCACATTGGAGACCTAAAATTTTATCTACTTCATAACACAGCTTTTCGAAATATGTCACTGTTTTTTTGGGATGTAGATATCTGTTATTAAAGTTGAACTTAGTATCCATTCATCATGGGACATTCTGTCGCAGCGTTCAGCAACAAAAGAGGGGAAAAGTGTTCTTAGAATTTGGGCAGACTCTTATTATAATGAAGCCCCTCGCCCGGGTGTATTATTAATCTTGGTACAAATAAATGCGGCGTAATTACAGCAGCTTGCGGTTTAAAGGGCGAAAATGCAAATTTCTCTTCTGTATTCATTACGTCCGTCACTTTCAGGACGGGCGAGGCCATTATTTATCAGTCGGCATCTCGTGACGCGACATTTCAGGAATAATTAAAGAGACCCTTCACTTTTGCCCCTGCGCTGCCTTCCGCCTACTGACAGCCGCGCTGCTCCAGCGGATGACTCGTCGATTAAAATGTATGGATTATTTTCGCCAATTCTGCGACCTTTACATTTTCGAACGACGAACAATTAGCTTGTAATTCCTGAAATAGTTCTTTAAATTTTCGTTGATTGAGTTCCTGCGCACGAATGAAATTAATTATGTTTATGACTGTTTTCATCACATCCTTCAACTTGGTATTCGAAATTTGACATGCCAAAGTTTTTTGATGCAGTAAGCAGTGAATTGGGAGTAAATTAGGTAAATTCCATTTTCTCTTCATTAGGGTAATCAACCCATTGTTTGCGCCTACCATTGAAGGACAACCATCAGTACACACTGATATCAATTTACTAACAGGTATACCATATTTTTCAACAAATTATTTTATTACATAATCACAACCTCTTGTATGGCACTTCATGGGTATGACAGCCAAGAAGTCTTCTTCTATGATCCTGTCCGTTGTGCAGTAACGCACAAATAATGAGCATTAAGACATTGAAGTTATATTCGTACTGGAATCACATGCAAGACTGAAGTATTTGCAGTATTTCAGTTTATCAATTATTGCCTCAAACATGTCTTTCGAAATATCTTCAACGCGGCGGCGACAGGTTGATTCAGAAAGCGTAAGCTTTTTACTTATCCCATTATATGTTTACTATTTGAAAAATGTTGGAACAAAGTCTCAGAAACAGTTAACATACACTCCTTTATTAATTCAACATCGGTGAAGGGTTTCATCCTTTTTGCAAGAATGTTACAAACTTGGTAGGACGCTTTTGTATTAGCCTCATTTTGTCCGACTGCTGTCGTCATAATATTTTATTGGCAACGAATTGACAATTTCAAATGAGCTACTTTATTATTCCTTTCGTTGGATTTCAAGGAAAAGGCCGCTGTAAATGAATTATGCTTAGTTGTGTAGTGGCGATACAAATTATATCGCTTGATTCCGACAACAGTTTCCCTGCATATTAAACAAATGGCAGTACCTTCCTTGTATCCACTTGTAAAACAAAATTCTTCCTTCCATTTTTTCTGAGAACTTCTATTTTCTTTTAGTAGCACTTTTTGAATACACCCCAGCCATTACAGTGGATCGCTAGCGCAAAAGTTATAATATATCAGGTTACAATCTGATGCGAAGTGTAGACACGTGACACCTAACTAAATAATACAAGAGACACAAGCGCGCGATAGACGATTAGACGCCTCCGCGCAAAGATGTGCTCGCGACTGCTCGCGACGCTCTATGGTTGGCTTGACGCACGCGCGACTGTCGCGCGTGCGTCAAGCCAACCATAGAGCGTCGATCAAGCAGCAAGCGGCAGGCAGGGGAGAGCCGACGACTCCCTCCCGCCAGTCTACCCTCAAAACACTTTCTCGCAATAGAGGTGGGTTATTCTAGCAAAATCCCATACTAGGTGTAATTAGTATACGTATATGAGAAAATACCTGTTCCATATAACTGTTTTATAGGAACAGCTAGTATTTCTTATATTATATGCAGCGAGTATTGCGAGTGCGGGTTAGTACGAAATGCACGGGGAATCCCCGTGCAAGATCCCAAATACTACCCAGATCCAGAAAAATTCCAACCGGAAAGATTTGCTAAAGACGCTGTCAAGACGTTTCATCCATTTGCATATCTTCCGTTTGGCGAAGGTCCACGCAATTGCATAGGTAAGTGGAATAAACAACTAATAATTAAAAATATATTTCATTTGTTTTTATTTTTCAGGACTACGTTTTGGCAAGCTACAAACCGCAACAGGTTTGATCTCGATATTAAGTCAATATCGCGTTGAACCATGCAGCAAAACACCAATGCAAATAAAAGTTCACGCTACTAATACAATAATGATGAGCGTGGATGGAATATGGTTAAAATTAAAGTTACCTAAATAAATAACAAAATTGTTATATTATCTAGATAGTAGATTTATATTGTATTTTAACCGCCCTATCTATACTAATATACATGAAACGTCCGCTATATTTTCATTATTATATTTTTTTAATACAAAAATTATATGTGTACAAATTTATATAAAACCGATATATAAAAACCGCTCACATAAACCGCTATATATCATATCTGGAATATTTTAAACAAGTATTTTTAGTGAGAAATCTAATTAAAATAAAACAGAGAGTTATCTACATTTTGAATATTAACCCAAAGGTATGGCGCTTAATATAAATTCATAATGACTATCGATGTATATTCATGAGAATAATATATCTTCTGGTCAATATTTACACCCTATAACATAGTCATTGAGCAAATAAAGAAAAAATGATATTAAAGAAAACTGACTTAAATCCTTACCATATTTATTGTGTTTTCAATCGTGTAACTGTCTATCTATTTTTAAAATTTACAATTCATTGATGATCTGTACTTTTATTTTTATTTTATTTTTTCACTTTTGACAGCGTTTTAATTAAAAATGACACGTAGCCATTTATATTTCTTTTTAGTAACTTTCAAAAAATAAAAATATTTAATAACGTATTTAAACTTATTTTTCTTTACGAATTCAGCGATTCTATGTTAATGGAATGTCCGCCCAAGCACAAGATCCGCTTAGTTGTGCCACATTTGACAGAGGGCATCATTTAACACTTAAGTTTAATTTCTTGCTGTGTTTTAGTTAAATGGTATTTTATTGTATGTTTCCTAATTGAAATTTATATTATTGTTGAGAATTGCTTAAAAAATTATTTAAATAAAAAAAATGTGATTTTCGTAGTTTTAGTCTAATTTTCATTCAGTGCTTCATTGCGTAATGTTCGTATTTTGGTTACAGCATCTTTTTCACCTTCTAAACTGTATTTAAAAACAATGTTTCCATATGATGATTTACATAAACGAACCCAAAAAATTTGGTTCCAAATGATACTGTCATTGTTTATTTCTCTAATTTCCTTAACAAAAAAATTTCACTTCATTAAATAAGAAAAAAAAATGATACAGTTGAATCTAATGGACAGAATATTTAATGCTAGAGATTCTAACCACAATATATCAATCTTCTTTTCAGAAAATAATATTCTCAGTATTAAACAATATGGTTTCCAAAAAAATCTTTCAACACAAGATGCCATTGCTAATCTCACAAAGAAAATACTACTAAGCCTTGACAGTAGCAAAAAAACTGTTGGCATTTTCTGCGATCTCTCTAAGGCTTTTGATTGTGTAGAAGATTCAATTCTACTACAAAACTAGATCACTACGGGATTAGGAATAGGGAACTAGCGCTCTTACAGTCTCTTACAAGATCGTATTCAGATTACGCATGTCGGAAGTAGCAAAAGCACTCCACAAAGTATTTCCAAAGGTGTTCCACAAGGTTCTATACTCGGTTTCTTTCTTTTTCTGGTTTATATAAACGACATCCCTGATTGCATAAGGTCCGTAGATGATAAGATTATCCTATTTGTTGATGACACATCCCTTCTTTTTATCGTTAAAAATAGAGAACAGCTTATAAGAAGGATTAATGAAATGATAAATAGACTTGCTGTCTGGTTCCAAGATAATAAACTCATTTTGAATGTTTCAAAATCTAAAACAATGTATTTTTTAGTCATCTGACTAATAATATAGCCTCATTCTTCAGAACCGACGAATTGGAAAATGTCCTTACTACTAAATTCCTAGGTTTGCAGATCGACCAAAAATTCCAATGGTCCGATCACTTAGGAGAGCTTAGTAAAAAGCTGTGTATGGCTATTTTACGCAATAAAAAAGATTAGAAATTTATGCGGCTTTGTGGCTGCTAAATCTGTCTAAATCAAAATCAAAATGTTCTTTATTCATCTAGACACAATTAAATATTATTTTTAATTTATGTTCTTATGATGCGTCCAAGCCTTACTCCCAAGCCGTTTTGTCATTTACATAATCAGATATTGTATAGTATGCTTTTTTATACAATTTTGCTTTGACGGTAGCTTTAAACTTATTTACAGATAGTTCTCTAATAGTATGAGGAAGTTTGTTATAGAAGCGTATACATTGTCCCAAAAAAGAATTGCTTATTTTGTGGAGACGAGTAGCACGTACAACAAGGTTATGCTTATGTCTAGTATTAACATTATGAGTGTCGCTTTTTTTAAAAACTTGTCAATATTCTTGGATATACAACAGATTTTCGTATATATATTGTGATGCAACAGTAAGAATATTTATCTCTTTGAATTTTTCTCTAAGTGAAACTCGAGGACCAAGTTTATATATAGCTCTTACAGCACGTTTCTGTAGTATAAAGATGTTATTGATGTCCGCACAGCTTCCCCAGAGAAGAATCCCATAGGACATAATGCTATGAAAGTAACTAAAGTATACTATTCTTGCTGTATCTACATCAGTCAGCCGCCTTATTGTTTTAACTGCGTATGCCGCAGAGCTAAGTTTTCCTGACATTTTCTCAATTTGTGGGCCGCATTGTAATTTGAAGTCATCGTAATTTGAAGAATTGTTATCCCTAGAAACACAGTTGAAGCAACAGGCTCCAGGTTAGTTCCATTTATTTCTACATTGGTTTGTACCTGCTTAACATTAGGTGTAGAAAATTTAATCAGTTTGGTTTTTTTTTCATTTAATAGTAGGTTATTTACATTAAACCAATGGACAACTTTTGAGAGTGCATTGTTAACTTTGTCATAATTGTACAATTGTCGGCTAATTTTAAACGTCAAAGAAGTATCATCAGCAAACAATACAATTTCGTGATTATTCCTTATGTGAAAGGGTAAATAATGATGTATATTAAGAAGAGAAATGGGCCAAGAATGGAGCCTTGTGGGACACCCATGGTGACCATTGATCCTGGTGATCTTTTACCGTTTACATCAACCTTCTGAATTCTATTTCCCAAGTAAGAAGTAAGAAGATCAAGAGCCTTGTTCCTAATGCCATAGTGATGTAATTTCCTAACTAGTGTATCATGGTGTACACAATCAAATGCCTTAGACAAGTCACAGAAGATGCCTAATGCGTCTTGTGACTCTTCCAAGGCAATTGAATATACCTGTCAATAGTTCGGTTCCCGCATCTATGGTTGAGCAACCCTTCGTTAATCCAAACTGTTTCTAATGAAGTAAATTATATTTGTTAAAATGAGTGTGCAATTGTCTAAGAATTAATTTTTCGAAAACTTTACTCAAAGTGGGAAGTACGGAAACTGGTCGAAAATTCGAGGGATCAGAAGTATCGCCAGATTTAAATAATGGTATAACTTTATTATGTTTCATCAGATCAGGAAACACTCCAGAAGTAACACAACAATTGAATATATATGCTAGATAAGGTGCGATTATTTCTATGACCTATGAAATAGTTTTTACAGAATATCCCCAAAGGTCCATAGTTTTCTTTATCTCAATTGTTTTAAAGGCACTTATTATATCATTGCAGTTAACAATAGTGAAAGCGAAGTCGGTAACACATGCGGAAACGCTATCTTTAAGTAGCATCTCAGCTGAAATGGAAGACGACTTGAGGGCGTTAGTCGTTATTAACGGTATATTCGTAAAAAATCGCTCAAACTCAGTCGCAACTTCCATATCCGCTTTAATGTCTAAATTATTTATCTTTAAATGAAAGGCCCTTGTGCGAGCTATAACCCTATTTGTTTCATTGTTAATAATATTCCATGTAGCTTTAATTTTGTTTGTAGAGTTTTTGATCTTATTCTTCAAATAAATTGACTTAGCAGTGGAACAGGCTCGTTTGAATATTTTGGAATAGTTATTTATTTATTTATTTTATTTTATTTTTATTTTTCAGAAAACTTACAGCGTTTTATACTTAATACTAACACATAATATATACATCTAAGGCCAATTAAAAGTTTCATCTAAGGCCAATTAATTTACATAGTTCTTAAAAGTCGCACTATGATTATAAGTTTTTTCGTTATACAGTTCATACAATTTATTACGACTTTTGTAAATACCAACAGTTGCCCAATCACTAAAGCATAAGCGATCACTGATCGATTTAGTTTTAGGTATGAAGATTCTATTAAATTCAACTCTAATTAATTCAAAGAATGAGTCATAAAGTTGGTCAGGATTGTCATGAATTGGCAACCTTTGTAATTTGCTAATTAAGCAAGATTTAAATTCCCCTAGACGGCACTCAGTAATTGAAATAAAACTAATATTTTTTCTTAGAACCTTAGTGCTTTTCTTAGGAAATGATACTAACTGACCGCAGTGATCAGAGTGCAAAATATTAATTAGTGATTTATAATTGGGTTTTATGTTTGTGAATATATTATCTATACAAGTAGCACTTGAGGCAGTTATCCTCGTAGGTTCAAGAAAAACATTGTATAAGTTAAATGATCTAAATAAATTTAAAAAGTTACATGTCAAGGATTTTTTTTCTAATATATTGATGTTAAAGTCTCCACAAGTAACAATTGTTTTAGGACTATTGGTTATTTTGAATAAGGCATCTTCCATAATTTTATAAAATGCTTCATAAGGCGCACATGGTGGTTTGTATACACTCATAACAATGGTTTCCTCCAATTCTATACATTCAATCTCCAAAACTCGTTCGACAGAGAGGCTCACAATATCACGTCTTTCTTTAAATTTCAAGCATTTCTTTGTAATTATTAAAGAGCCACCACGTATCAACCGAACTCTGTTAAATGAGCTGGCAATCTGATGGTTATTGGAACTGAAAATGATCTGATGGCTTTTGAGCCATGATTCTGATATACATAGAATGTCGATATGATTACAGTTCAAGAACAATTCTAATTCAGTATTTCAGTATTCAGTATTCAATTTATTTATTCAGAATATACAATAAAAGCATGAATTATGAATTAAAGCTAATTATCGCATATTAGAATTCGTCGGTGTATATGTAGATATAAAACTAAAAGTATAAATATTAATTCGACAATAGCGTTGACTAAAGTCGGCTTTACACGGCAGACAAATAAAATAAAAAATAAAAAAATAGAGCTGACTCCATGTAAATGAGTATACATATAAAATAGATATTTATTATAAGAAAATTAATAGTCATCAAGCACTTTATACAAAAAATAATCACACAATAGGATGTATCAAAACAAAATTGGAAAAAAACAACGTATGTATATGATCAGGTATGTTACATTACACATTGTAATCTACATATTAAATATTAAATTAATAATATTATAATTAAATAATAAAAACTAAAATGAGGTACCTGAAAGTTACATATTAATGTTATTCCCATTTGAAAGAATTGGCATGCTCAAAAAATTCACCCAGCTTATAGAAAGCATGTGTGGATTGCAGCTTTTGTTTCATAAATCTTTTAAACGCCTTTGTTTCCATCTTTCTTGTGGAGAGTGGTAGCTGGTTAAAGAGCTTATAGCTCAAATATCCAAAGGACTTTTGTGTCTGCGTAAGGCGTACTTTAGGCAGGATAACGTCATCACGTCTGCGTGTATTGTGGGAGTGCATATTCCCGTTTACTTCTTGTTCGTTAATATTTGATTTATCATATAGTAGACATTGTAAAATATATTCAGACGTAAAAGTCAGTATTTTGTACTTAAGAAAATATGGTTCGCAGTGCTTGTCACGGGATACACCTGCAATTGCTCTCAATGCACTTTTCTGTAAAATGAAAACCCTAGAACTGTCTGTGGCATTCCCCCATATCAGTATACCATAAGTCATTTTAGAATGGAAACAGGCATGATACGCAGTTATTGCAGCGATTTCACCAGCTAAGAATTTAATCTTTTTTATTGCATATATTGCCGAAGAAAGCGCACTACATAGTCCATTAATATGGACGTTCCAGCTAAGATGATGATCGATCATGATACCTAGGAACTTTGTCGATTTGCTTAATTCTAGAGTACTGTTGTTTAGAGTTATATTGAATGGTATAGCAGACGATTTATATTTTGAGGAGAAGTGCATAGTTACGGTTTTTTTTTGCATTAAGCAAGAGATTATTCTATGTGAACCATGAACTTGCTAGGTTTAACGCATGATTGGCATTGGTCATTAGGTCGTTAAGATTGTTATCGTGAAACAGGAAACTTGTATCATCCGCATAGAGCAAGGTTTTGGTGTGCCTAGGCGGGCAAGCAATTGCCTATATCATTAATGAAAAATAAAAATAATGATGGACCAAGAATCGATCCCTGGGGAACTCCGCAGAATATCGGTTGAGGTGTAGATATAAATCTATCTATTTCTACTACCTGTGACCTGCCTGTTAAGTAGGATTTCATCATGTTATTGGCTTTGCCCGAATCCCATAACTGTTTAATTTATTGAGCAGTATTTCGTGGTCAACCGAATCAAACGCTTTGGACAGATCACAAAAAACTGCCACGGGTTGGGAAGAATTTTCAAAAGTGTCGGTAATGAAATTTACCATCTCCGAAATCGCCGAGGTGGTGGACATGTTCTTCCTAAAACCATATTGATATTTATTTAGTATATCGAATTTATTTGCGAATAGATATAGCCTGTTATATAATTTTTTTTCGAAAATTTTGGAGAAAGCTGGGAGCAGTGAAATTGGCCTGTAATTTTCAGGATCAGTTTTGTTCCCTTTTTTAAAAACTGGTACTATCTTTGCTATTTTCATTAGATTTGGGAACACACCTTGTTTCATACAATTATTAAAAATAGGCCTCAAGGTGTTGGAAATCGTTGGTGCTATATTCTTTATTAATTTAATCGAGTGTGCCCAGATATCCATTGATGTTTTTGTTTTAATGCCATTCAAGGTCTCATCAAATTCAATGGAAGTTATAGGGTGCAACAGTATTGATGCTGGTATCTCACCTACAATTGTTGAAGAGGGTAAACTAGGAGAATTTGTCATGCGTTTAACAGCGTTTGTAAAATATTCATTGAGTATATTTGCCGTTTCTGTAGGATCAGAGACTTTAGAACCATTGTGAAGTAATTGAATAGGTTCATTTGCCTTACTTGAAATATTTCTCCCCTCTCTATTGATGATATTCCACATAGTTTTGGTTTTGTTATTCGACTGCTTAATCTCTTCGTCTATAGTATTTTTCTTAGCCGCTACTACTGCTTTGTCATATTTTTGTTTACAGTTCGTATAATAGTCCTTAAGTAATGAATTTGTGTTTTGATTTAAATTATCCTGTAGAATTTGAAGTTTTCCTAGATCGTTTCTAAGCTCATTATCAATCCAAGAAGGCGTACCGCCTTTTGTTGACACTAGTCTGTATTTCGAGGGAAAGCAAGCTTCAAAATGACGATTAAAAACTTTTATAAAATTGTCATAGTCAGAATTTGGGTCTGATGAATCAGTAGTAAAGCATTCTTTAGTTAATAGTCTAATAAATAAGTTAATAGCGTTAAAGCCGAATTGTCTTTTCCACACATAGCTCTTTGCCTATTACCCCCTGAATATTCTGATGCACCAGATTTATAAATTTTTTTGGCATATTTTCTTGAGTAATAACTATTGATGGGGATATCAGATTATTTATAATATCAATTTTCTCTGAAGACAATTGTATTAAATAACCATTATTGCTACTTAACTTTTCATTTTCATTAATTACATTGCCAGAGTTTCGCTCTATTGTCTTAAAGTCTAATTTAAAGAATATGCAACATATTCTGAATTGTCATTACTTAATGTCAAATCGTTTAACTGCTCATTAGTAGCAGTGGTGTTTGCCAATGTTTTGCCTGAGTAATTCGAACAATATGATAGCCCATTTGCTAACAGTTTTCCAAAAATTTGAAAGATAAACATTATCTATTGTGAAAGAGTAAAAATACTTATTAAAAGTATTTATGTCAAATAATTGGAACTTGTCATCATACAATGTCAACGTATGTAATTTATTATTTAGTTTATATTTAGACATATTTTCCATTTCGGACAACAATTTACTATAAGGAAAAGCAAATAGGACAATTTTTTTCACATTTAACTGTGCCAATAGTTCAAAATATTTTATTAATACATGTATATTTGCGTTTCCCCTTCTCCCAATAAAAATAATTAAAGTAGTGTCAGGACAATAACAACTATTAACTATTTTTTCTAATATTTTAGTAAAACTGGCACCGGGAAAGCAATGATTAGCTACCAGTTCTCCGGATGTTTGTAACATTAATTGGCCCATATTTTTACCTATTTCATCACTGTACATAATTACTTTGGTGTGTTTTTCTTTGCTATCTTTATGTAATGATTTTTGGGAAGTTAAATTACTAAGACTCCATTAATTCAACTCCACACCCTGGGTGTGCAATAGAGATATTGTAGTTCCATCTTCAACACTGTGGTTATTTACTTTATTTACAACCTGTTTGGTTGATTTTCCAGAATCTTCGTAGGACAGGTCAATTGTCATGACAGGAAGGCCGCTCATATTTGAGCAGGCAGAAACTGACGCTATGTCTGGAGCGCTAACGATCAGTTCCTCAAACAGCGACTGTGAAAGTGCAGCCGTGGAATTCTGCTTCGTGCGCTCCATCTGTTCTATCATATTATGTGCCTCTCTTAGCTTATTATTCAGCTCAGCGTTGTTTTGGAGAGTCGTCTCGAACTCAACGCGGCACTGGTCAAAGTTAGATACTATTGATTGAAGGTTACCCCTCTCCTGAATGATATATTCAAGTTGTAAACTCATTTCTGCCATCTCTTTTTTGAGATTGGAGTTCTTTTTAATCATTGCTAATACTTCCAACTTATTGTCAGCTCGTTCCTTTTGCAATTTCTCACTCTCAGTTTTATATATTTTTAATTGTTTTAAAGTTAATAAAAAAATACTGTTTAAGTCTTTATAGTGAACTTCTGCAGCTTCTAGGTCTTTTAAAACTGTTACGTATTTATCGTTCAACTCCTCATAGCATGCCTCTGCGATTGCTCTTCTAGTCATCATGTTTAATTACTTCAAATTAGTACAGAGTAGGAAAATTCTGACAATATTCAGTAATACGTCAATAAAAATAGGTCAATAAAAAAATATAAAAAAATCAGAATATCCAGAAATGATTAATTCGTTTATAGTCGCCGATTATTCGCCGACTTATGTAATATAATTTTACAAATTATATTACATATAAAATTATATTTTAGTACTTATTATTAGTTGTCTTATTATTATTAGTTGTCTGGCAACGCCGTTTTACGGGCGTACAGGCGGCGCAGGCGGCGTTGTTTGGTGGGTAGGTACCGCTCGCAGGACGATATTTAAATTTGTGCACTGTTTCAGAAGTTTAAAACAATGTTTCTCACCCAAATGTCCACTAATTTCAATGGTGAATGATGCAAAATGAAGCCTATTTCTTGAATAAGTTGACGATTTCGTTAGATGTAAATATTGTAACTTCACTACTTTTTTTGTATTTAAAAGGAAGGAGCGACAATTTGACGTTTAAAGAGCAGCAGCGTTGCCAGATTACTTTGCTTATTTCCATTCTTTGATGATATATGGCCTAATGTTCTGGGGAATGGCAGCAAATTCCATGAGGATTCTTATCCTTCAGAAAAGGGCTGTAGGCAGTGTTTACAGAGCTTCTAGAACTTCGTGTAAGCCGTTTTTTATCGAGTCGGGAATCATGACGATGTACTCGTGCCACCAAATAATTATATCCACCAAATAATTACCCACCTACATCAACCAAATAATTATGTTCGCTCGTAAGAATATATCGGAAACCCCGGCGAATAGCAATTTCCATCAACACAATACAACAAATATATTTGATCTACATCTTAATCGGCACCGGCTTAGCCAGATGCGCAACAGTTTTGTTCACCGAATCCTATGTTATTATAATAAGGTCCCAACGCATATCAGAAGTCTTGGAGAGAATAAATTTTAAAAAAATCTTATGTAATGGCTTAGTCAATAATCCAGCATATCTAAAGAGATTTGGATAAAGCTGAATTCATATTCCAAGAGCGTCCAAATGCAAAATAATGAAAAATTCCTAATAATTAACTTTGCCAAAGAGCGTAATTTTAATTTTTATATACGGCGGCTATATTGCTAGATTTGACAATTAATTTATTTTTATATATTTTTAGTATACGATTATCTATTTTTACGACTATAATATTATTGCATTGATAATTATGGCTACAGACATTGTGCTCTTTATTTCTTCGGCAATTTTCATTATTAGATTATTTTCTATTTATCAATGATTTTCAAGCCAATTATAAATTACTTCAGTTAATTTATTTTGTCAAAACTATCACTATAGTTAATATTTCTCAATTAATTACATTACTTATAATTTTAAACGCAATGACCCATTCAAGTATAAGAAAACCTACCTACTGGAGCAGAACTAAATTGTATTGTATTGTATTGTATAATCATTAGGATTGACGTTTTTTCTTAGAATTGTTTTTTAAGTTAAATATATAATTATAATCAAATGTTAAATAGCAAAAAAAACAGTTATCACTGTCTGACCAGTGTTTTTCCCATAAACGTTTATATATAAAGATGCCGAAGTTGTTTTTATCGCAAACACCGAAACGTTGACTACTGCGAAACAAATATGGCAATTGTAACAGTTCTAACGATTCTAATTACATTTGTAATTTTATTCGAGAAAGACATACAGTTATTGGAAGATTAGAAATGTGATATCATTACCAGTACTCCCTTTCATAGGATCCTATCGTGGCATATTGCTAGGAAAAAAACATTTGGCACTCTACGCCCAAGAAATATATAAGCGGCACAGTAAAAATGAGAGATTCGTCGGCGTTTTCAAGAGAACCGTACTAGAATTGATTGTAATGGATCCGGAAATAATTCGAGACATTTTGTTATAGGATTTTAATCATTTTCACAATCGCGGAATGCAATTGAACGAGAAGGATATCTTAGCGCAGCATTTGTTCAACATCTCTTGAGAGAAGTGGAGAATGCTTCGGCAAAAATTGACCCCGACTTTCACGTCAGCCAAAATGAGGCAGATGTATCCATTGATCTTGGAATGCGGTGAGCAGTTGCAGAAATATTTAAAAGCGGCTTTAGAGGAGAGTGCAGTTCAGGAAATGAGGGAAATCGTGGCGAAATATACGACGGACACGATTGGCTCTTGCGCCTTTGGGATGAAGATGAGCGCGATGGAGAACGAAAACTCTCCTTTCAGAGAAATGGGGATAAAAGTGTTTATTCCATCAAAAAAGAAAGTATTTGTGAGGTTTCTCACTGCTATCTTCCTCGGATTGCTGAATTATTCAAATTGAGAGAGAAGCCCATGAATTGGAGACGTTTTTCGACGATCTTGTGAAAAAGTTGACCATCGCACGGCAGGAGAACAAATCGAACCGACACGATTTTTTAGATCTTATGATAGACTTGAGAAAAGAAGGATATTTAGGCGGTGATAAAATAAAAAAGATAACCGATGAGTTGATAACTGCACAAGCTTTCGTTTTTTTCGTAGCTGGATTTGAAACTTCTTCCACGACCATGAGTTACGCTTTGCGCGAGTTAGCATTGAATCATTTCGTCCAAATTAAATTGGTTGAAGAAATTGATGCGACGCTAAAAAAATACGACGGAAAAGTGACGTATGAAGCCGTACAGGAGATGCACTATTTAGATATGGTAATAAATGAAACTTTGCGGAAATATCCTCCTGTCGCGGTCCTCGTTAGGAAATGTAAAATAATAAACACAAACTTAGTTTTGGACAAAAGCGTTTTAATTATGTTTCCGACTTACGCACTCCAACAAGATCCCAAGTACTACCCAGATCCAGAAAAATTCCAACCGGAAAGATTTGCAAAAGACGCTGTCAAGACGTTTCATCCATTTGCATACATTCCGTTCGGCGAAGGACCACGCAATTGCATAGGTAAGTAATATAATATATTTGTAATTAAAAATATATTTAATTTGTTTTTATTTTTTAGGACTACGCTTCGGCAAGCTACAGAGTGCAACAGGCTTGATCTCGATATTGAGTCAATATCGAGTTGAACCATGTAGTAAAACACCAAAGCAAATAAAAGTTCACGCTACTAATACAGTGATGACGAGTGTGGATGGAATATGGCTAAAAGTGAAGCTACGTAACTAAACAACAAACAATCGTCATTTTACCTATATACTAGATTTATTTTGTTTTATTTTTTAAATTTGAATTCATAATGAATATCGTTGTCCTTTTTACCAGAATAACATATCTTCTGGTAACTGGTCAATATTTGCATCCTAAAACATATTTAGCAAAAAAGAAATAACAATGTGAAAGGAAACAAACGTAAATACATACCATATTTTCTGTTTTTCCAATCCTGTAACTATCTATATATTCATATGAACAACTATGGAATGTTAGTAACATACAATTCATCTGTAGTATTAGACTGTCAGTGCTGTCAGTGCTTCATTGCGTAATGCTCGTATTATGTTGTCACGTTTCAAAAAATAAATGACATGATAGATTATTCATATGAATATGAATAAGCTGAAATAAAAAAAATGTTTTGACATAAATACATTTTTATTTCATACGTCGACCGAGCGACGGGTATTTGGCGATAAAGCGCCTAGATAAACTTCATCAAATAGAGTAAGTAAATACACAATAATTAAAATAAAGTTAAAAAGGGGACTTAAAAGTGAGAAGAGCAAGAGCCTCCTACGTCGAGGGCATATTCTGCGAGTTCAGGTCAGGGGAATGGTTCCGATAGAAGGACGGCAAAAGATTACTTGGGGAAATTCCGCGGCTCAGCCGATACGTCGAACGTCTTGGGGGGTCAGGCACAGACTGGCTCGTAGACGGCCCCTGAAGAGTTGCTTTAAGCTGTTACCGGAGAGCGGAGCAGGAAGACTCGAAGACGGAGGGTAGAAAACCGGGCGTACGAGGTGAAGCGGTCGTCGACTATCGCTCGGAACGGGCGCAGCAGCTGAGGCGGGCGACGGGACGCTCAACTCCTGTGAGAACCCCCGGCGAAGGAGAACGGCCGCTGCCACGCGTAGCCGGAGGCGAGGAAAATCTCGCTCAACATCTCGCCCGAGGATCCAATGAAACGGGCGGCGCGTTCGGCGGCGGAGTGCAGGTTCCGAGGTGGACGGGCGACGGACGTCCTCGTCGGGACCGCGGCCTCAGCCGGCCAGGGCTATAGCGCCGGTCGAGCACGTGCTCATCGGAAAGGTGTCGCGCGCACGCGAGGAGTCCTGCGAGGAGGTGCGCGCGATGATCGGAGCATGCGTATGTAAACTAGCTGAAACCTATCTCAGCCAGCATATATTTTTTTATTTTTAATGTAAGTTTAAGAAGCGGATTTTTTTCCTGACAAATAAAAAAATGCCAAAGTAATTCCCTTACATAAAGGGGAGATAAGCAGGATCTTAATAATTATATACCTATCTCCATTTTAAACACAATCTCCAAAATCTTCGATAAAGTTGAAAAGGCAAGACTTTATACATTTTTTATTGAAAATAAAATACTCTCAGATAATCAGTTCGGCTTTAGGGAAGGTCTAGGCACAACATACGCTATAAACTCCGTTTCACATAATATATTATTGTGCAAATTAACCTGTGTGGGAATTAACTATACAAGTCTTAAATTATTTGATAGTTACCTATTCAACACGGTACAAAGTGTCACCATCCAGGGCCTCCAGAGTGAAAGCCAGAATTTCACGTATGATGTCTCGCAGGGTAGCGTTTTGGGACTAAACAAGGGTTCATACTGGGATTACACACTTGAGAAAGCAAACGAGGGTATAGAAATTGTTAAAAATTAGCTTGGAAACTTTATGTTAACGCATAATGTTGGCAAAACCAAATATGTACATGTTATTTAGTACAAATACCAGAGGTCAACCCACTACTAATAAAACTATTGTAGTATACGAATGCGATACCGCAAAGCCTTGTAACTGTCAGCCTCTGAAAAGAGAAATATCTAGGCATCACTCTAGATTGCTTTCTCCGTTGGGACTCTCATATACATAGCGTGGCTACGAAGGTGAGAATCCTTCGATTCGTTTTCAAAGAACTGAGGAATATTCTGGCCTCCAAAACGCTAAAAACTGCTTATCATGCTTTATGTGAAACGCTTATTACTTACGGCATAATTGGATGGGGTGGATGTGGTAAAACCCTGTTAGAGCCATTGTTAGTTGCGCAGAAATTTATACTAAAAAATATTCTCCGTACTAAAAAATATTCTCCGTAGACCATATCTCCATCCCACCAATGAACTTCACGTGGAAGCTAATGTCATTGATTTTAAGCAACTTTTTCGAAAAACTTCCCTCATAAAGCTATTTTTTGGACAATAATTTAAATTTGGGAATAATTCAGAACCGAGGACAAGTTTTAGAAAATAGCTTAATAATACCCAGAATGTAAACATGACTTGGACTAAGATATTACTCTTTCATTACGCCAAGATTTTACAATCTGATCAATATGGAAATAAAAATGAATTTGACATTTAGGGAATTCAAAAATAAAACACAGAAATGATTATCGAGTCATGACAGACTAACCATACATCAAATGTTAGAAACTATAATTTAATAAAACTTAAGTGTACAAATTATTGATATATAAGCAATGCAATATGTATATCGATCAAAAAGTATTTAACTTTGTTTATATATATTCTTTTGACAATGAATTGTACTTATTTGACTAGGCATTTTTATATGAAATTTTATATTACTTAACATATATTAAATATTATTTACCTTTTCTTTCTTTTTATACTTATACCTATATTTTTCACTTTATTTTAGCTTTAAAACTATTCTGATTGTCATTCTCTATTTAATCGATGTTATGTCCCATGTTATATCGATTATGTAATTGAATTGCTTTTTTTTAGGACCACATTTTAGGGCAATTCAGTTGTATTAGCATTTTACTAAAACTTTTACATGATTTATTGCAAAGCCAAATCACGCACAGTATCAATGAATTAAAAGTACATTCAAATGTGTGCGAGTGAAGTGATGTAAAGCTTCAATAATGTAAAGTCTCTTTGTTAACGATTAATTTAACCGTAAGTCGAGACCAGTAGAATTACTATTTTTTTATGAATTCACTATATACGAAATTTTATCTATATAATATGTATTTCTATATTGCGCCTAATATAAATATGCCAGTTACTATATTAATCACAAACCTTAAGTTTGACATATAATTGAGCGCAGTCAGTATCGTATGAAGGTCTATGGATAAAGCTAATCGCGCACAGCGGTGCGTTTTCTTTCCGCAGAATTTGTGGACTACAGTCGCACATGAACCGCGCGCACTACGGAAAAAAATCGGTCTGGATTTAAATTGTGTGTGTTGTTGCATTTTTTTTGCTGTGAGAGAGCGACAAGTGACAGTGGCAAAATTGCCATTACAAAAAATCGTAATGCAAATGTACTTCTTTATCAAATATGACGTCAAATCAGACATAATTTTCTTCTAAGATATATTCTTGTTTTAATTTCGAAATTTTGAAATTTTTGAAATATAATTTCTTTTATAATTAAGGAAAACGTGAGAGAAATACTAGATGTTGCTGTGACAGCTTGCTCTTTATGCTCTACATTTAATGATGTTGAATGAAACGATATCTTGGAAATGATTTATTACGAAATATATAAAAAACATATTTGGATTGGAAGTTAATTTTTAGTTTCTGAAGAAAAAATGTTTTAGTTTCTAAAGAAAAAAGTGCTGCCAGCGCAGTGCCGGAACAAAAATGCAGTTCGCGTGCCACAAAAATGCGGTATTTTTTCCATTCGGCGTAAAAATCGTACCGTATCGCAGTGCGCGCCTAGGGTTGCGTTTTGTATTCATACAGAAGGCCAATTTCCCCCGAGACCCTACAATACCATACCCACGCTTCCTCCTTACCTATCTCCAAAGTTTTTTTTTATCAGGGTGTACCGTTTTCATCTTATTGCAACCCCCCTCTTCCCCCACCACCACCCTACGTCCTTCTCTGAGAATAATATGATCTTCGTATGACCCTTTCATCAGATCGTGCATTACCTAAATTGGGTTGGCCCAAAAATTATCACTAAGCTATGATTTCAATCCTATCGAGGTTATTGAACCTTTGAGATATTATTTGAGAATGAGTGATAAGAGTCAAAATAAATAAAAGTTATTTACTTTTCGATTCAAGTATTAATTACCTAAGCCAAACGCACTAAATATTTTGATAATACAAGACATCATAAACTAATTTTATAATGTCTAGACATTGATAAAGTCTATCACATCAATAATAGCGTCGTTTCGGAGACATTATAAAAGTGATTTCGATTATGTGAGGTAAACACAAAAACGTTTTTTTCCATAAACATTTGTTTAAGAGATATATAAATATTGTCGAAGTCGTTTTAATCACACACTGCGCAACGACGACAAATGCGAAACAGACATGGCATTTGTGACAGTATTAGCGATTATAATTATATCTGTAATTTTAATACTTTTTTTATTTAAAAAAGACATACAGTTACTGGAAGATTAAAAATGTGATATCCTTGCCAGTGCTCCCGTTCATCGGATCCTATCTTGACTTATTGTTAGGAAAAAAACACTTGGCCATTTACGCCCAAGAAATATATCAGCGGTACAGTAAAGATGAGAAGTTCGTTGGCGCTTTCAAGGGAACTCTGCCAGAATTGATTGTGATGGATCCGGAAATTATTCAACACATTTTGGTGAAGGACTTCAATCATTTTCAAAATCGCGGAACGCAAGCGAACGAGAAGGATATCTTAGCGCAGCATTTGTTCAACATCTCTGGAGAAAAGTGGAGAATGCTTCGGAATAAATTGACTACGACTTTCACGTCGGCTAAAATGAGGCAGATGTATCCATTGATCTTGGAATGCAGTGATCAGTTACAGAGATATTTAAAAATGGCTTTAGAGGAGAGTGAAGTTCAGGAAATGAGGGAAATTATGGCGAAATATACGACGGACACGATCGGCTCTTGCGTCTTTGGCATGAAGATGAGCGCGATAGAGAGCAACAATTCTCCTTTTAGAGAAATGGGTAAAAAAACTTTCATTCCGTCAAAAAAAAGAATGTGCGTGCGTCTCCTCTTTGCCATCATTCCTAAAATTGCCAAATTAATAAATTTGAAAGAGAGGTCTGTGGAATTAGAGACGTTTTTCGTCGAATTTGTGAAAAAAATAATTAGCGCGAGGCAGGAGAACAAATCGAACCGACACGACTTCATGGATCTCATGATAGACTTGAGTAAAGAAGGATATTTAGGCGACGACAAATTTCAGATAACCGAGGAATTGATAACTGCACAAGCTTTTGTTTTCTTCGTAGCCGGATTTGAAACTTCTTCCACGACCATGAGCCACGCTCTGCGCGAGTTAGCATTGAATCCCCTCGTCCAAATTAAATTGGTTGAAGAAATTGAAGCTACGCTAGAAAAAAACGACGGAAAAGTGACTTATGAAGCCGTACAGGAGATGCACTATTTAGACATGGTAATAAATGAAACTTTGCGGAAATATCCTCCTGTCGGGGTCCTCGTTAGAAAATGTAATTCAGAGTACAAAATGCCTAACACAAATCTAGTTTTGGACAAAGGCATCCTTATTCAGGTTCCAATTTACGCACTCCAACACGATGCCAAATACTACCCAGATCCTGAAAAATTCCAACCAGAAAGATTCGCAAAAGACGCTGCAAAAACTTTTCATCCATTTGCATATCTTCCATTTGGCGAAGGTCCACGCAATTGCATAGGTAAGTAAAGCATTATTAAGTAATTGTAATCGTAAAAAAACGGTTGTTTCACGCCAAGACTTTTCCGGCAAGTAGCGTAGGGCTGATTTCAATTGAATATTAATTTCATATATAAAATCCACGAGCACTCTCTTCCGGCCTTCCGACGAACCCCGTTGTGTTCCGTTGCGTCGCATTTGGTTCATTTGTGGTGGTTCATTTCTCGTCTAAGTCTTGGCGGGTTGGGGCCGAGCGCCATCAGATGGCGTTAATATGGGGTGGGCGGACAGAGTGGGCGTGGTGCGCTGCTCCTGTCGGGCCGGAACCGGCTCCTGGGCCCTGGCCCTGCGGAAGCACCAAACATCATATGACCCATCATATAGACGCCATCGCGCGACAATGATCTAAAAATATAAGGCGGTATTTAAATATTATTAGTGTAGCTTGCATATGACATATTCCAACCGAAATTTTGGTTGGATATGATATTGGCCCAACGAGGTATCTGTGTACCAAATGACTCCTTCATGCTAAATTTCAGCTCAATGGGATAAAGCGCCTGTGCGCTATCGTGGAGGAATACTCAGCAGACATACTTTAGTCTGAAAATGGTCTAAATCGACGGAAATTTCAACGCGTTCACAATTAAAAATTGAATTTCTAATGGGAATATAGATTTCGGAATATTTGATTCCGCCATACATTTATTGCGGAATTTAAATATTATTAGTGCAGCTTGTAAATTTTCAAAATATGATTTCAGCCTACATGGCATCTCTGTACCAAATTTCAAGTCTTTACGTCCAATATTTCGAGAATGATATATGACTAGTGCGCCCCCTGGTAGACAGATTTCAACTTCAATCTTTTCAACTATTGCTATGACCAAATATGCCTGCATACCAAACTTCACCTCAATTATTTTCACAATACTTTCCATCCTCGTCAGTTGGTAGGCCGGGAAGTTATTAAGATTTTTTAATTTTTATTTTCAGGATTGCGCTTCGGAAAGCTACAGACCGCAACAGGCTTGATCTCGATATTGAGTCAATATCGCGTTGAACCATGCAGTAAAACACCAATGCAAATAAAATTTGAAACTGATAATACAACGATGACGAGCGTGGATGGAATATGGCTAAAAGTGAAGTTGCGTAACTAAATAACAAATACTCGTTATATTATTAACATGCCAAATTTATTTAGCATTATAATTTCAATTTATTATGAACTTCAATGTATTTTATGAGAAAAACAATTCTCTGGCGGCTGGTCAATATTTGAATACTGAAGCATCGTTAATGATTAAATTATCTCTCCCGGTAACTCCCTAACATCCCTTGCGGGACCAACGGCCGACTCCCCCAATTTCCAGGTTATAATTTATTATATGTCAAATTTCAATGCGATCATTTTACAGTAATTTTTTTTATGATCCGTATAGTGGTTTACAAGTTATGGTCGTTTGTATCAAGGTCGTCGACTCGCGTCGATTTTACGCGTGAAAATGTCGCGGGCAAAACTGATAGCTGAATTTTTACTTCGCGAGAGGAGGGGTTAAATAAATTATTAGTTTTATGCATAATTATTTTTCTACATTCTTACTGTACTTCCAAGAAGACAAAAATATTTTTGTAATTTGCAAAAGTTTGTTTTTGGCGTCATTCTTAGCTATGAGTTGTTGTTACTTTTCATAATAGCCTTGACCATAAATGATATGTATTAGAAACCTGTTTTACTTCCAGATTCCTGAGAATAATGACACTTATAAATATCTAACAATATTATTAGCTAATTATATCAGCTGAATGTATGAGCTAAATCGCCTAATTATATTAATTAGGTGTACAAACACAAGCTGGTGATGCTAACAAACGCTGTTATAAAGAGTCGGCAATGTTATTCTATTGCAATTACCAAAAATATTTCGACTAAACAAGGAAGAACGACTCTAACATGGAAATCTCAAGTGTGTTAGCTATTATTATCATTACATCTAAAATTTTATTTAAGAAAGACGTACAGTAATTAGAAGAATAAATTAAAAATGTGATATAATTCCCAGTGCTCCCGTTCAAAGGATCCTATCGTGACTTGTTGCTAGGAAAAAAACACTAGAGTTTTTAATGTCTTTATTTGAAATTTCTGAAAGCAGCATAAACGATACAATTTATCCTTTCAATAAAAAATTACTTTAACTACATATGACTAATCTTTGCATCATAACATACAGTTCAGATAAGCATGAAAAGAACACAGCAAATACGAATTATTCCTAAAATGCACCTACCATGATAATTATTTAGAAATTGACATATTTCATTTATATTTTTATCTGTTTTCCAAATCTGTGATAGCAGCTCTATTTATACCAAAAGAAAGATTGGCACTTTTTAAACATAACCACACTCTTGCACACAGACACACACACACACACCTCCCTAATTAATGACCTACTATAATTGGAATTACTTATGTACCTACTATAATTGGAATACTTACAATGCATAATATAGCATCCAGGTATTTTTCTTTTAATTCGTATTATTTCACTTTCCCGGCATATCAACCGACGAGAAGGGAAAATATTTTGAACGCGCTTCTGTGTGTCTGCTGTGTGTATTCCTCCACGATAGCGCCCATATGATTAATCCGAAAGAGCTGAAATTTGGTCAAGGCATGATTTCAAAAGGTTGTGTTTGAAATCGGTTTACCAGGGAGTGACCTAGTCATATTTCAATATCTAAAGATTAGACTTAGAGACTTGAAATTTGGTACACAAATGCCTTGTTGGGTCAAAATACATCGTGGAATGTTGGTTAGAATATCTCATATCTACACTAATAATATTGAAATTCCGCCAAACGTTGGCTACACTAATAATATTTAAATTCCGCCATACGTTTTAATCAAATCTTAACGCCGTCTGTTGGCGCTTGGCACAACCACGCCCTTAGCCGAGAAACGTACCGCACTGTCCGAGGCGGTTGAAACGGAACTTAACCGGGTTCGTCCACCAACCGAGAGATGGCGCTCGTCGATTTTATTTATAAAATTAATATTCAGCTGAAACCGGCTGAAAGTAGTCCTTGGCTTGCCGGGAAGCAGTCTTGCCGGGAAAGTGTTGGAGCGACACAACAAGATTTTTTTTAATAGACCTTCGACAATTTAAATTTTGTAATGTGTGGTATTCCCTTAAGTCATAAATGCTGTAATACGTGAGTACACCATTCATCGACCTCATATTTTATATATTTCAATTATTAGGTTTTGACGAGAAATATCAGTTAACAAATATTATTAATAATACCGCATTATTACTATTATTACTACATATTCGTTATTGCACAAAAAAATATAAACCATAAAAAATGATACAGCACGACACGAAAGCTAAACACCAACTTATGGTCAACGTAAAGATGGGATTCCACCAGTGTGCAGAACTGTGCGGCACTGCAATGCACAGTGTGCGACACAAATGTTTATTCTGGTCGACTCACTAAAGCAAACAATAACAAATTGTGCGCGAACATTCTAGAAATGTTCGCGCACATCTGTATACTTTTGTGCGCGCACACATGCAGGCAGTGGACTCGCGTCGCGTCGACAAACCTGTTGTGCGCGAACTCAGTCTTGCTTCCGCTACCGGAGTGAAAACATTGATTTGTGCGCGTACATTGTTAATTAACCAAGCTAAATATGGATTGGACGAATGATAAAATTATTAATTTTATTCAAGCTATTGAAACTTATCCTGTATTATGGGATTCTAGTCACAGTGATTATAAAAATAAAAACAAAAAACACGACGCCACTCAAGAGTTGGCGCAAAGTTTCAATTGTGACTCGACTGAGGTAATGAGAAAATGGAAGATTATTTTGGCTCAATACCGAAGAGAAAAGAAGAAAATCGCGGACTCAAAATCTTCAGGTTCTGGGATTTTAGATATAATATAAGCCGAAATGGTTTGCTTATTCATATTTGAATTTCTTTCATGGAAGGGATGAGCCGAACGTCAGCTTGAACTCACACGACGAAATAAATGAACAGGTAGGTACGTTTTAAATGTTTATTTTCTTACCTCTAATATTATTACTTAGATACCTATACTATTTACGCCAGATACCTATACTATTTACGACATAATGCCGAATACGTTTTCCACAATACGTCTGCTCTGCTCAACCGATAATTAAATATTCTCTCTTTTGATCTTTTGTCATGTTGACCGGGATATGGTTTCATTAAATTTATATCTAACGCAAAAGCATCATCTGCCACAATGACATGTGGAATTGGTTTGTTCCTTCCGGGTAACGGGTAAGGTTCAGGCAAATTTAATTTTCCTTGCTGAAGATTAGCATAGATAACAACGTGTTTGCCATCCATAGCCCCAATGCAATGAGGGAAATTCCAAAGATGGTCAAATTGGCGCTCTAAGATCATCCATTCTTCTAAAGTGTTAGGCATCTGAAAAAGGAAATTTTATTACTATTTCAGGTATCACAAGATATTATTATCCAGAATGACACAGTAAATGAAGATCAAGAGTCTCTTCATGAAAGGCCAGTCGAAAAGTTTAAGGCTCCGAAGAACTCGCTTAAACGCCGTATTGTCGATGAAGACCCGAGAATCGCCCAAGCTTTGTCCATTATGAATAACGTAAACAAGCAGATGGAAGCAAAAAAACCTGATGACGAAGACATTTTTGCTGCAGCCGTCGCAACGAAATTAAGGAAAATTAGAGATGAGCGAACCAAGATTTTAGTACAAAGGGATATAGATAATTTATTGTATGACGCTATTATTGGTACTGGAAAATATGTTACAACTCCAATGCCTTCACCGTATTCAGATTCGTCAAATTGTCAGAGTCAAGGACCGGCTTCAAGTTTTCAGTTCCGCGATAATGATTATTCAGATATTTTACGTCAGAATGATGGCGAAACAATATCTTGGCATGAAATGTAATGCAATAAAAGTGACTAAAATAAAATGGTATATTATTTTTATTTTCTTACCTTAATATTTTCTTTCAACACGCTTATCAACGCCTTACAAGTCTCAGGTACAATCCGAGCAATAAGCTCTTTTGAAACTTTAAATAAGAACATTAAACTTGCAAAAGAATCTCCAGTAGCAAGATATCTTAAGGTGATTGCAAGCCTTATTGAAACAGGGACACATTTTCTGTAGTTGGTATATTACTTAGCAATAAAAGGACTAGTTACATTAACCAGCAACTCAAAATCTTCGCAAGATGTACGTGTGAAGTTTTTAAATCCACTCAATGGATCTATTTTTATTTCTTCTAGAAATTTATTCGTTTCTTCATTCCGTCGCTGTAGTAACGGCCTCACCCAACATCGCGGTTTCTTCCTTCGTTTCTTTTTAAGGAGACTACATAGTAAAACACATGCTGCAGCACAAAGCACTACGTTTTCCTGCCCGTTCATATTAACTACTGAACTGTCTCGGCAGAAACTCTGCTCAGTGAACATGTTCGCGCACAAGTGTGCTGAACTGTGCGCTTACAAAAGTTACGCACAGCCTTACCAGTGGAGACGGAAGCCAAATGCGACACCAGCTTAGTACCTGCACTGTTGGAGTTTTGCACAAAATGTGTGCAAGCAAATGTGCTGCACACTATTTTGGTGGAATCGCACCTTGACACCCGCCGCGTGAGTCGATTGCAGCCATGTCTCGTAACTCCCACGCGACTCAACAAGTACAGCCTACCATTATTGACGTCTATTGCCGTATATAACTTTTTACTCACAACGAATTAAGAACAGCTGTCATATAAGTAATTAAAATGCATATACAGATCTTTCTTATGTCATATGGTTATTTGTTATTGGATGGAGGACCCAAACAGTAGCATTCTCTTTAGGTAAAAACATAGAAACACGAAAATGTACCCGAAAAATGTAAAGCAATTCGAATAAAAGTATATGTCGTTAGTGTAAATTTCGAGAATGTTGGCCGGCCAACTGCTTCGCTTGCGACTCTCTTAAGATGCACTTACATTAGAGATTGCACTTACATTAATACATTTACATTGAAATGATTAGATATACAAATTGATTTTAAAGTTAGTTCAATAATATCTATATTATTTAATAGCAAATCTATGTAAACCAAACATCGCTTGCCTCGAGACAACTCACCTGCTGCCATTGCTCGCTCCGCGCACGTAGTAGCACATTATATAGTTCAGCTTCTCCAAAATATGTTTAATTTCCTTCGCCATTCAGAGTGGCCGCGCACCTAGCTAAACTACAGTTTCGCATATCAACCTAACCTTATTATATTTGGTTATTATTTTTGCGCTATATCAAGCATAATTTATAGGTTTTCGTTAACAGCAGTTAAAAAGTTAGGTTGCCTTTCAATAAAAAAAATGTAAAATCATATATCGTCCGATGAAATGGCAGTAATGGGAAATAGATTATCACTTAACACTTACGGGAACATTATACGACAATCCTAAGCTTTAAAAACAAGTTTTTAATAAATGAAAGTCGGTATGAACTTAAATCATTTGTTAGCACACACAAAAAAAATATTACAAACATATTAAAATATATAATGAAAGAAAATTATTATATTTAGTGAGTCATCTTCTTCACTTTCAATGATAATGTTAGCTAGGCTTCCTGAAAAGGGTAAATGTTTATTGGTTAGGCCATTTTAATATATATTTATTATGTCCGTATCATATATATTTATTTCCTACATACTCTCCCAATCAATGATAGGTATATTACGCGCCGACCGAGACAGACATACTGTCGAAATTTCTTATTGATCGTGCTGTGACTTCGTAATTTTCGCGTTCGTGAGCTGGCCAGCTGAAGATTTGGAGACATTCGAAGTGAAAATATACAGCAAGGAATCGCGTGAAAATAGAAAGGTGCGTAAACTTTGATTCCTTCTCCTCTCTACAATGATGATTATAATTCTATAAAAAAAAACAACCTTCTATATAGTCCACTCTCTATATTATTAAACTTAACCCCAACAGTGTATAAAACAATGATATATGGGATCGATGAATCTCAATAGGTTTTGGGGGTCACTGTACTTTGCTTATATGTAGATGTCTAGTACATGCTTCTTTCATATTAAAATCTGAAAGATCGCAATGTTTACCTCTTTCAGTTTTAAATGTAAAAAAAAATGTTCATCCTCTCGCAAACTGTATTTAAACGCAATGTTTCCATATGATGATTTCAATAAACGAAACAAATAAAAAATGGTTCCAAATGATAATGTCATTGTTTATTTCTCTAATTTCCTTAACGAAAAATGTTGAATTTGAATTAAAAAGGAAAAAGATAAACAATGAGACAGTTGAATCTCATGACCAAAATATTTAATGCTACTGATTCAAACCAAAATATAGATATGTATCTTCTTTTCAGAAACTAATATTCTCAGTATTAAACAATTTGGTTTCCAAAAAAATCTTTCAACACAAGATGCCATTGCTAACCTCATTAAGAAAACACTGCTAAGCCTTGACAATAGCATAAAACCTGTTGGCATTTTCTGCGATCTCTCTAATGCTTTTGATTGTGTAGAACATTCAATTCTATTACAAAAACTAGATCACTACGGGATTAGAAATAAGGAACTAGCCCTCATACAGTCCTACTTACAAGATCGTACAAAGATTACGAATCTCGGAAGTAGCAAAACCACCCCACAAAGTATTTCCAAAGGTGCTCCACAAGGTTTTATATTCGACCCCTTTCTTTTTCTGGTATAAACGACATTCCTGATTGCATAAGCTCCGTGAATGATGAGATTATCCTGTTTGCCGATGACATATCCCTTCTTCTTAGCGATAAAAATAGAGTCGAGTTGGTAAGATGGATTAATTAAACGATAAATAGACTTGATGTCTGGTTCCAAGTTAATAAACTCTCGTTGAATGTTTCAAAATCTATAACAACGTGTTTTTCTTTTCGGCCGTCTGACTCATGACTTATGTTCGCTCGTGAGCATATATCGGAAGCCCCGGCGAATAGCGATTTCCATCAACACAATACAAGAAATAAATTTGATCTACATCTTAATCGGCACGGCTTAGCAAGGTGCGCAACAGTTTTGTTCACTAAGGCCTGTGTTATTACAATATGGTCCCAACGCATATCAGAAGTATTGGAGAGAACAAATTTAAAAAATCTTATTCAATGGCTTAGTCAATAATCCAGTATATGACTTAAGAGATTTGGATAAAGCTGAATTCATATTTCAAGAGCATCCAAATGCAAAATAATGAAAAATTCCTGATGATTAACTTTGCCAAATAGCGTAATTAAATTTTTTATCTACGACGGCTTTATTGCTAGATTTGACAATTAATTTAAATTTTGATATGTTTAGTATACGATTATCTATTTTCATGATTATAAAATTATTGCGTTGATAATTATAGCAACAGACATTGTGCTCTTAATTTGATCAGCAATTTTCATTATTAGATTATTTTCTATTTATCAATGGTTTTCAAGCCGATTATAAATTACTACAATTAATTTATATTGTCAAAACTATCACGATAGTTAATATTTCTCAATTAATTATATTACTTATAATTTTAGATGACCCATCCAAGTGTAGGAAAACCTACCTACTGTAGCAGAACTCAATTATATTTTAATGTATTTTATTCTCTTTAGGATTGCATTTTTTCTTAGAATTGTTGTTTTAAGTTAATTATATTATTGAAATCAAATGTGAAAAGCAAAAATAAAACAGTTTTCACTATCTGACCAGTGCTTTTGGACATAAAATAGTAGACTGATTGTTATAAACTAATGATAATATGAAAGACATTTTTATATTGTCAAGACTGCATATTATCTATAACTGATAATATCCCAAAATGTTAGTTATCATCATCTCAACAAATGGTACAAAAAATCCAGTGCTTACTCTGCGCCTTATTTCGTTTAACAGCATATTAATAGGGTTTATTCATGTATATATTTGGATTTTAAAAACTAACTACAATGAAACATAAATTGTGAATGAAATTTAGTAAGATTTTCAACCAAAACTTTTTCGAAATACAAATTCCGAAATTTTAAGAATATCCTCTATAAGAATGCAAAAACTTATACTCAAAATCTCAACTGCATGATGATTTTAATTAGATATTGTAGAAATAAATTGTAGATAAATTTTATTGCTAATAACGTATTCACATGTGTAAATAAAGCAATAATAAAATTATGCCTTATAATTTTATGAAACAAATGCGTAAGCCTTGAAATTATATAATAACCTTTAAAATTTAAAAAATGGTGTTTTAAACGTAAGAAAAAATTACAGGCATGATTATGAATAGAAGAAGAAAAACATATAAAAATAAATCGAAATTAGGATAATAACATAAAAGTATTCATTCGTTTTTGGTTATTTCACTTAGTGTGCATAAAGGTGTGTGTTTATATAGAATGTATCCGGAAAAAAGAGTTGTTAATCATGTGGTTTTCCTTAGTTTTATGTATTCCTTTTTTGGCAATTTCGCAAAATTAAACTATGCAGTATAATCATTTATAAGAAACAGTAATTATAATTTAAAATTTTGATTTATATCCGGATATTTGTCACAAATTCTAGTACTAATATGACACATAAAGCGTTGTAAGTCTAATAATAATTATAAGCATATATTTAACGTGGGTGAAAAATAGGAATAAAGTCGGATCGGGCCGCACAAAATATCAATTCGAGCCGCAACGGCCCGCGGGAAGCAGTTTGACAAACGCAGTTATAGATTGAAACCCAGGGCTTTTTTACAATATTATTATGATCAATATGGACAATATCTGATTACATCGCAGAAATAATAAAGAAAAATAAAATCTATATATTTGTCTGTTTAACTTTAGTTCATAATTATTACGCATGCATGTCTATCATGTAGAACTGATCCTATCGACATTCAGATTCAGCTTGTTTATATCACAATAATCGACCAATCGACAACCCAAAATATTAGATTCTTGGTTGGTTGCTGTACCAAAGTGCTGCGTAGATTAAAAAAAAAATCAATAACTTTGAGTAGTAGGTGTTTTATTTTTATTTTTTTTAATTTTTTATTTATTTATTTAGGTAAATAACAGCATGAACTTATAATTAGATACATAATTCTTAAATTAAACATATGCTTATGCCAATTATAACTTAGGCCATTCAAAAACTTACGAAACAAAAATTACATTCGTAAATATTTATCAGTTAAGAGAAAACGGATCCATACCGCGCGGAAACAGACGACAGTTCTCCCGACGAGTTTGTAGACGGCCAATGTAACTTTGCCGAAAATGTAACTTTGCCAGGAAAAACTCATCGTCCAAGTCCAAACGGCAAAAACTCGTCCCCACCAACCAAAAAAAAAAGTGAAATGACCGCAAAAGTTGTAGAGTTAACCACAAACATAATAATATAAATAATTCTATGCAACATAAATTCAAAATAAGTAAATGGGAATACATATATAAGTTATATTATATTTATACATACATATTACAAATCAATAATTACTGGCAGTTGTCGCTGCTGCTTCAAGGACGGTTCGTACTGCCGATTTGAAGCAAATTTTTTTCTACAATAAATGTCAAGCACTGTGAAATTATCATTATACGTACGTGGCAATCGGTTAAGCATAGAATTGCGCGTGTAGTTAGAATGTAGTCTCGGGTGCTCGAGACTACATTCTAACTAGTCATGTAGCGCAGTTATATCCGCAGCAGTTCGCCGATCCTCAAGCGACAGCATATTAAAATGCTGTAGCCTATCACGGTAAGAGTCAAATGCGAGATGTTCGCGTCGGGCTATGCACCGAACGAAACGTCTTTGAATCCCCTCCAGTTGGGCTTTGTGCACGCTATATTCCTGAGACCAAATGGGAGACGCGAATTCAAGAATGCTGCGGACGTAGCTGTTGTACAGTGTCAGTGCGGCCCTGGTGCCTGAGAAGTGCTTAGTCATCCTTAATACGAACCCTAGCATACTGTACGCCCTCTCTGCTGCTTGTCGACAGTGACTATCGCCTAGAGGTTTGCTGCTAAGGTATACACCAAGGTCGCGAACGCATCCTTTGCTTTTATTTCTTACTACAGGTAGCAGGGTAAAGTCTTGGAGTTCAAATTCTGAAGTCGAATTTTACGGTATCTTACGTTATGTAAAAATAAAATACCCTCTCTACCTAATCTTAATTACTTCTCTACCTATTATTTATTTATTTATTATTTATTAATTTACAATAACTTTATAATTATGTCATATACACACCATTAAAATACTATGGTTGATTTATTTATTTATTTTTTATTTTATTTATCTTAAAAACATACAGCATAAAAAATACGTATAAGCATAATATATATATAGCAGTAACAAAGCCAATGATGTTTTAAATTATTTGCTATATAAGGATTACAATATATGCTAAACAATACAAAATAAATAAAACCAAAAAGATTTTAAAAGTAACAGTTAAAATCGCTAGGTGCGAGTGTATGGATGTTAGTGTGTGTTTGTGTGATGGAGAGCGTGTATGTGTGAGTGTGTGTATGTGTGTGTTTGTATGTGTGTGTGCGGGTATGTATGTGTGTGTGGGTGTGTGTATCTGTAGTGCGAATGTGCTTGTGAGTGCTTGTGCATGCTAATTCAAGCTTTTCACGTACCTCCTTAACAAAGGATCGACTATTCTGATGGTTAAATATGTCAATATCGTTAAAGCATACATTGTATGCATGCATAACGCGCGGCAATAACGAATTGGAACCATAGTTAGTGTTAAACCTTGGTACGTAAAAAGTTGAGTGAGCACGTGCGAGTCGGGAAGGCGCTCGTATGCTCACCCTACTCAGGAGGTATGGACTGTCCAACCCAGTATGAACAATTTTATGTAGAAACGACATATCTGATACTACTCGCCGGTCCTCTAATGTCTCTAAACCATAGCGTTGCAGACCTTCAGCGTACGACAAGCCGTTGGAAAATAAGCGGTAATTTAGATGACTTATAAATCGTTTTTGAATAAGCTCAATCCTCAGCTTGTATGTAGCATACTGTGGAGACCAAATATTATAAGCAAATTCAAGCAGGCTGCGTACGTATGCAACATAAACCGTTGTCAAAGAATGAGTGTTTTTAAGAGGTCTACAAACTCTCATAATAAAACCGAGGGTGCTGTAAGCCCTGTTGACGACTGAATCAATGTGCTTATCCATTAAAAGCTTGCGATCTAAGATGACTCCTAGATCACGCACTCGATCTACTTCCAGAATTTCATCATTGCCAATTGTATATTTAAAGTTAATAATATTGACATTTCGCGAAAATGAGATTTTATGGCACTTAGCTACATTTAAAGAAAGTTTACGCTGTTCACAAAAACGAGTGAAACGATTCAGATCTTCCTGGATCAGTTGACAGTCGCCATGGTTCTTCACTCCCATAAAGATTTTCAAATCATCTGCGTAAAGGAGATAGTCGCAGTGATTAAAGCAAGTACCGATGTCGTTAATATAAACATTAAAAAGCAAAGGCCCTAAATGGGATCCCTGTGGAACACCAGACTCAATGCCAAAGAAACTAGATCTAAATCCACCAACGACAACGGCCTGCCTTCGCTTGAAAACGTAGGATGCTATCCACGTTAACAGATCTCCATGTATGCCCATAGACGACAGACGAGCTATTAGCTCAACATGATTGACACGATCAAAGGCCTTTGAGAAGTCAGTATATATCGCGTCCACCTGAATACGCCGATCCATACGTCCCAAAGTGTAATCAGTAAAATGAGCGAGGTTTGTAACAACCGACCGATTTTTAAGAAACCCGTGTTGGTGCTCTGTGAACGAGCTAGCGAGAGCTTGATATAGCTGGTCGTAAACAACCTTTTCCAAGAGCTTGCTAAAAACTGGCAATATTGAAATAGGCCTATAGTTTTCTACGCAGTTTTTGGCGCCTCCTTTATGTACCGGTACGACGATGGCTTCTTTCCAAGCAGAAGGAAATACGCCCTCATTTATAGAGCGTCGAAAGAGCAATGTTATTGGCCGGGAAAGTTCCTTCGCACAGTTGATGGCAAAAATAGGTGGTATACCATCGCTACCAGGTCCTTTATTGCGGTCTAAATTCATAAGATACTTTAGGACTTGAGATTCGATGATTTGGATATTACTTAAACCACAAATTGTATCTAGATTGTCACTAACCGGCATTACATTGACAGGTTGCCAGGTGATGTATGTCGATTTAAAATAATCGGCAAAGATTTCGCTAATCGCTTGGCCCTCCGTTGCAAAGACACCGTTGAGTTTCATACGGCTAGGCAGAGCGTGATCTTTTTTAATACCCTTTACATATGCCCAAAATTGCTTTGGATTCTTGGTTATACTATTCTCGCTGTTTGCAATATAAGAGTGATAACATGTTTTCTGCATAGATTTCTGTCGCGATCGTAGCAAGGAAAAGGCATCATAATCGAGCGGATTCCCGTACCGCCTCCACTTTCGGTGGTATTTAATCTTCTCTTTTATAATATTGATTAGAGCTGGCGAGAACCACTTTGGATATTTACTAGATATCACTTTTTGCCTCGGAACATGCAAATCGATCCCTGCGCCAATTGTGGTATAGAATACACCGATAGCGTTGTATTCTATACTACAAGATTTGGGAGAGATTGAGCACATCCTATGGTGAAAATGTCTATCCGCATTCCTAACTAGGTCAGAGACCCGTATCTAGGGATGCTGCTTTTTGTTTAAAGGTATCGACATTGATTTTATAAAATCAATGTTATTGATATTTTTGTGGCTTGACCACAACACAACACAGTTAGTCGGAATTGATACGGTGATTTCAGAGCCACATTATTTGACTTCGGAAGTACTATTAATCAATATATTTATTGTTGCCCTAAAGGCTTTTTTAAATGCATGATTTTGTTTTTTATTAATTTGTCCGGAATTTCGTCGAGGCAGTAGAACTAGTATTTTGTAATACTTTTACTATGTACGAATTATCATTTATATAATATGTAATTGTATATTACGCCTAATATAAATATGCCAATTATTACATAAATCACAAACCCTAAGTTTGACATATAATTGAGCGCAGTCAGTTTCGTGCGAAGGCCTACGGCTAACGGGTTGCGTTTTGTATTCACACAGCTAGCCAATTTCTCCTGAGACCCTACCCTTTCTCCTTGCCTAACTACAGAGTACAGTGATATCGTTTATCAGGGTGTATTGCTTTCAACTTTTTTCAGTCCCCCCCTCTCCCCTTCCCTCCGCACCCGCGTGCTTCGCTGAGAACAAAACGATCTCAGTAGGATCCTTTCGCCGGATTATTAATTATCTAAACTGGGTTCGCCAAAAATATATCACTAAGCCATGTTTTCGTTTCTGTCTTTTGATGTTATTGCACTTTCGAGATTTTTTTCTGTAAACAAATGATAACAGACAAAATAAATAAAGGTTACTTATCTATCGTTTCCATAATTAATTAACTAAGACAAAAGACAAATTTGTATTATGATGAGATAATATAAACCAATTTTATAATGTCTAGACTATAAATGTTTTTGGTACAAGCGTCGTTCCGGAGACATTATAAAACTGATAAATACTATGTGAAATAAACACAAAGATACGTAGTTTTTCCCGTAAACGTCTATATATAAAGATGCCGAAGTTGTTTTAATCGCAAACGCCGAAACGTTGACTACTGCGAAACAAATATGGCAATTGTGACAGTTCTAACGATTTTATTTACATTTGTAATTTTAGTATACTATTATTTGAGAAAGACATACAGTTATTGGAAGATTAGAAAAGTGATATCCTTACCAGTAATCCCTTTTATAGGATCCTATACTGACATGTTGCTAGGAAAAAAACACTTGGCCGAATACACCCAAGAAATATATAAGCGGCACAGTAAAGATGAGAGATTCGTCGGCGTTTTCAAGGGAACCGTGCCAGAATTGATTGTGATGGATCCGGAAATAATTCGAGACATTTTGTTGAAGGATTTCAATCATTTTCATGATCGCGGAATGCAATTGAACGAGAATGATATCTTAGCGCAGCATTTGGTCAACATTTCTGGAGAGAAGTGGAGAATGCTTCGGCAAAAATTGACTCCGACTTTCACGTCAGCCAAAATGAGGCAGATGTATCCATTGATCTTGGAATGCGGTGAGCAGTTGCAGAAATATTTAAAAGCGGCTTTAGAGGAGAGTGAAGTTCAGGAAATAAGGGAAATCGTGGCGAAATATACGACGGACACGATCGGCTCTTGCGCCTTTGGGATGAAGATGAGCGCGATGGAGAACGAAAACTCTCTTTTCAGAGAAATGGGGATAAAAGTGTTTATTCCATCAAAAAAGAAAGTATTTGTGAGGTTTCTCACTGCTATTCTTCCTCAGATTGCCGAATTATTCAAATTGAGAGAGAAGTCCATAGAATTGGAGACGTTTTTCGTCGATCTTGTGAAAAAGTTGTTCATCGCACGGCAGGAGAACAAATCGAACCGACACGATTTTTTAGATCTTATGATAGACTTGAGAAAAGAAGGATATTTAGGCGATGATAAAATAAAGATAACCGATGAGTTGATAACTGCACAAGCTTACGTTTTCTTCGTAGCTGGATTTGAAACTTCTTCCACGACCATGAGTTACGCTTTGCGCGAGTTAGCATTGAATCATCTCGTCCAAATTAAATTGGTTGAAGAAATTGATGCGACGCTAAAAAAATACGACGGAAAAGTGACTTATGAAGCCGTACAGGAGATGCACTATTTAGACATGGTAATAAATGAAACTTTGCGGAAATATCCTCCTGTCGGGGTCCTCGTTAGAAAATGTAATTCACAGTATAAAATAATGAACACAAACATAGTTTTGGACAAAGGCGTTTTAATTATGATTCCGACTTATGCACTCCAACAAGATCCCAAATACTACCCAGAGCCAGAAAAATTCCAACCGGAAAGATTTGCAAAAGACGCTGTCAAGACGTTTCATCCATTTGCATATCTTCCGTTCGGCGAAGGACCACGCAATTGCATAGGTAAGTAATATAATATATTTGTAATTAAAAATATATTTAATTTGTTTTTATTTTTCAGGAATACGCTTCGGCAAGCTACAGACTGCAACAGGCTTGATCTCGATATTGAGTCAATATCGAGTTGAACCATGTATTAAAACACCAAAGCAAATAAAAGTTCACGCTACTAATACAGTGATGACGAGTGTGGATGGAATATGGCTAAAAGTGAAGCTACGTAACTAAACAACAAACAATCGTTATTTTATCTAGATACTATATTACTTTTTTTTTAAATTTGAATTTATAATGAATATCGTTGTCTTGTTACGAGAATAACATATCTTCTGGTGTCTGGTCAATATTTGTATCCTAAAACATATTTAGCAAAAAAAGAAATAACAATGTGAAAGGAAATAAACTTAAATACATACCATATTTTCTGTTTTTTCAATCCTGTAACTATCTATACGAGTATATTTAATGAAGTTCATATGAACAACTATGGAATGTTAGTAACATACAACTCATTAGTTGTGATATCTGTAGTATTAGATTACTATTCTTTCAGTGCTTCATTACGTAATGCTCGTATTATGTTTATAAGGTCTTTTACACTTTCCAACTCAATTGCTTTCTTAATAGCTTTGTACGCTGTAGATGCATCTCTGAAATTTCTGTTTTTGTGTTCAAGGTGTTTTAGATCCCATAGACACTCTTTTTGATGACACACATTGATGAGTTGGATATTTTATCGGTATTCCAGCGTTAGATAGCCATAACGCATTGACACACGATAACAGCAAACGGTCCGGTAGCCTAGTGGTTAGGTCGCCTTATCTTACGTTGTAAGATTCCGGGTTCGATTTCAGCTGGTTCACCTATTTACGTTGGTATAAAATAACCGGAATTACATTTAAAACGCTGTCGATTGAATGCAATAACAAGACACACACACACATATGTTACATCTACATATATATACATATAAACACTTCATAGTAGGGTTGGTTGTAAGAGCTTGTCGTTTATATAAACCAGCAAATTTGCAAAATTTTACAATAAAGAGCTGAAACAAATAAACCAAAAAAAGCATACTCGCCCAGCTCGGACGCTTTTGCTAAACTAGTGGAATAAGAATTATTGCGATTATTTAAAATCACATTCAGCAGCGCCATAAAGGCCACTGTGAGCCTACCGCTCAGGGTCATAATGTTGAAGTGATGGAGTCTCTCGTCGTACGCCCCGAGTCCCAGGTGTTCGCGACAGTTTAACCCTTTAACCGCCAAGCCCAAGTTATCTCGGTCTTGGCGTTGTACCACTATTGTGGTACATAGAGTTTGTAAGAGTTTGTTAGAGTTTGGTTGTACATAGAGTTTTCCTTGGTACGGGCTATGGCCTAGTTAGGCAGATTCTGCAACTAATAAAATTGTAAATTTATGTTTTTGAATGAATAAAATTATTATTATTATTATTATTATTATTATTGTCAACCACGAGTAACCAAAGCCAATTATTTTGACAGTTATTGACTTACAGTCTTTTGTAGGGCGATGATTTAAATAAAACTAAAAGTTAGTATAATGTTTGTTATTACGGCAAAAAAATAACAACTAAAATTAATATACAAATATTTCATCTTAAAGTATCGAACTAAAACTTAAGATTTCTTTGCAAATTATTATCAAAATTAGAAAACATTTATAAATCCGGAAACAATTCTCGACGCAGAGAGTGGGCTTCCTTGGACAAAGAGGATAAAAATATCTGCTTTCTATGCATTTCTTTTCCTTAGCACATACAGTACAAGGAATGTACTTGTGGGCTTCACCTTGTTGTTAGTAGGTGGAATAGGCCCTAAGTAATGTTATTGCCGCTGTTGGTTTGCTCGTATTTCAGTAGATGTTGTACACAATGTAGGTACCTGCCAAAAAACTCTGATACTTTTCACCCATCAAGGACGCAATCACTTCAAAGTCCAATAATGAAAGTTTTTTGTGTATCCCAGCTTGTGTCGAATTAAGTTTGTAGGCATTAAAAATTTCAATTATTTGTATAAGCTAGCTTTTTGTACCAGAATGTTGACTTACGTGTAGCATCATAATATTTCTGTATTATAACCTGTATGTTAACCGTATATGTGATGTATATTCCTGTATGTTAACCGCGCTCTTATCTTGCACTAACCTCTGCTTTTTTGGAGTCTCTCTTTCTTAGGGGGGGTTCAGACAGAGAGAACTTGGCGTGGTGCGGACGTGGCACGGACGGGACGCATTTTCGAGGTGCCCCCATAGTAAAATACGATCCAATGCAGACAGAAGAGACGTAGCGCGGGCGCATCTTTTCGGCACCCGCTCCACGTCGCTTGGCGGTCGCAAGCGACGCGCCGAAGCGATGACTAGCGTCGGATCTCGAATGAAAATGCATAACGATATGCAATTCAACATCATTTTTGTGAGTTAGTTGAGAAATATCTATCATTATATGACTTGAATCGCATCACGTGACCTAAAATGTAAGCGACTGAATGCCAGTATTTTATTTATTTATTTATTTATTTAATTTAACAATTCATTTACAAGTGCACAAGTATCACTAATAATCATATCAATAAAAAAAAAATATAATTAAAATTAAAATTAAAATTAAACACGGCCGATATGAGCATTAGCATTTAAGTACTGCTGCTGCCCAACTAAGTGCCAGGACTTGTTCCAGGGCAGCTAGCTCTCTAGCTTTTATATCTCATATATTCGGCAATGAATAAAAAAAAAATAAAAAGGAAAAGAAATATATATATTCCCGTCACCATTACAAATTATAACTAATAATCACTAACTAATGATCACAATAGGAAATAAAACACAAAAAAATGACCGTGTTAATAAAATAAAAATAAAATAAAATGTCAAATGATATCAAACAATAGTCACCAAAATTTATGAATAAGTAATAGTAATAAATAAAAATAAAAAAAGTCAAAGAAAATAATAATAATAATAAGAAATGTCAGGGATAATTGTCTCGGTATATTAATTTGTGGATATTTTGCCGGGCGTCATATTTTAGCCAGGAATCAATTTTGGCTTTAAAAGAAGAAGAAGACTTCGGCACATACATTTTTAAATCTTCATCTAGCATATTAAAGATCCTGGGGCTATGTACACAAAATGCCTCTGCCCAAAAGTGGTCTGCATTCGAGGGACGTCAAAATGTATAGTTCGGGATTGCCGCGTGCAGATTGTTTGCTGGGTTCTTATTGCGGTCTCTAAATTAGTTTGATAGTCACAGAGCGCCGTTTCACGTATAGTTGTGGTACATCTAGCACGTTATATTCTCTGTAGAGATCATCTGAAGAGTATCTCCAAGGCTTTCTCTGTATAATTTTAAGTATTAGCTTTTGAGCTCTAATCAAGGGCTCCATATGAATTTTCGCTGCACCTCCCCACCCTATGATCCCATAGGTTAGGATAGATTGGCACAGGGCATGGTATACTATCTTAAGTGTCCTTTGGTCCAGAATGCCTCTAAGGTCTTTGAAAATATACGTGAGTTTCCTAACTTTTGCCGACAGCTCCATTATGTGGGTACTCCATTGTAGCCGGTAATCAATTAATATACCAAGATATTTAATGTTGTCAACTTTATTGAGATTAATACATTTACAGTTTTCGGGGTTAAGACAATCTCTGTGGAGTTTCAGAATATGCTCTTGTTTTGGTTGAGCTACACTGGTGGCACTAAATGTTATGTACATGGTTTTTTGCGCATTGAGTGATAGTAGTGCACCATCTAACCACAATACTACCTTCTGAAGTCCCATAGAAGCCTTTTCAAATGTCTCTTTCCAAGTTTTTGCCTTGAAAAGTAGAGCGGTGTCATCGGCAAAAGTAACAACTTGTCCACCAATAGTTTGATTACAAAGCTCATTAATATATATTAAAAACAATATCGGACCAAGGACACTACCTTGCGGAACACTATATTTGAGAGGCGCGGGATCACTATGGATATTACCAAGTTTTGTTATTTGCTTTCGATCTGACAAGTAACTCTCAAACCATTTTAGTGTGATCGAGGTAACACCTATGTCGTTTAGCTTCTCCAAAAGTTTGTCGTGACTAACCGTGTCAAATGCTTTTGTTATGTCAAGGAATACTCCCAGACATTTGTTTCCTTTGTCTACTGCTTCCACGACAAATTGTGTAACCTCGGCTATAGCTTTGTTAGTTCCTTGTCCTTCCCGAAATCCATATTGGTTTGGTGATAAAATATTATGTATGTTTAGATACTCTGTTAATCTTTTTTTGCCGCTTTTTCTGTTAATTTGGAAATACAGCTTAACAGGGAAATAGGTCTGTAATTGTTGAGACTTTTTTTATCTCCGTTTTTGAAGATAGGTACGACTAAAGACGTTTTTAGGTTGCTTGGAAAGATACCCTTACGAAAGCTTTGATTTATGAGCCAGCTTATAGGTGACGCTAATTGCTTGTAAGCAGATCTAAATAATTCCGAACTTATTCCGTCAATCCCGGGAGCTGAATTGGGCTTTAGAGTACATATAATTTTGTTAATTTCCACGGCGGTAGTAGGACGTAGATAAAAAGAAGCGGGGAAGTTGTTTGTCCGCGTTTGGATAGTTGGGGGGCCATTTGTCGTGATGTTAAAATTTTCAGATATCAATTTGCATCCTACATTCGACATAAACTCATTTACATAGTTTGCCATAGCATACGGCTCTTGTTGAAGAGTCATTACACCTTTTTCAGTACACAGCTCGCTGATATCATACTTTGGTGAACATATGTCCGTCGCACTTTTAATAGAGCTCCATATTTTCTTAATGTCCCCAAGTGATGCTTCAATTTCGGATTTGTAAAATTTTTCTTTTGTTGTTTTTATAATCCTAATACACCAGTTCCTATATTTGATAAATTTATTTTTTAAAGTTATGTCTGTAGGATCTCTTTTACATGCCGAGTGGAGTCTATTTCGTTCGTGAATGCTTTTTACAAGTCCAGGAGTGATCCACGGTTTTAATTTTAGTTTTTTGTGTGAGATTATTAGAATTACCTTTTTAGAATTTTTCTCAACAAGTTTACTTAAGGTAATTGTAAACCTTAGTATATCTTGAGTATGCTTGGTTACGTCGCGTCCGCACCCCGTCCGCGCGACGTTCGCGCCCGACGCCCGCGCCACGTCGCCTCTGTCTAAACCCCCTTTACATACAACGCTATACTCCTCTCTTCTTCCATCAAAATAAGTTCAATACTTCTGAAAATACCCATTAAAACAGCACAAACAAATGAATTAAAGGCATTACTGCTAATAATACTCTGGTATTAACATTAACCCCTTGAGTATGATACGACCAAATCTGGTTCTGAAACAATTATCCGTTGAGTATGATACGACCAGATCTGGTTCCACGTTTTTTTCACTTCTTTGACGTTCTCATATTTATTCATAATTATCTAATTGTTTTACAAAATGATATTTCAATATTCTATATTCGAAATTTCAATGCAATCATTGTGCAGTTGTTCTTTTTATGAATGGTGTCGTAGTTTCGTAGTTATAGTACTTTAAGGTCGATGTCGCCGAAAATCCTGCAAAAGAGACAGATGCATCCATGAAAATACCCATTTACTCCAAGGGTTAATTCTACATCGCTATCCTCAACAATACTACTACTGGTATATGTTGATGATATTGATATTACTGCACGGTCTCAAGATGCCATCAAGGAAGCCTTTTAGAAATGGACAGTGCACTTAGAGGTATCAACTATGAGGTGATCGTAGAAGAGTTAGAAACAATACAAATCTACCGTTTAGCTAAGCCAAAATGCCCGTCAGAGGTACTCAAAGGATACCTCTAACCTTCCGACTGGCCTCTAACCTTCCGACCATCAGGATACCTCTAACTTTCCGACTGGCTACTAGTTCGAAGTCGCTTGCGCGACCTTTAATTGCCGTATATTCAGTGTTGATCCAGTTTCTATCTATCCCTGACCATTGGCATCTGTGGCCCGGCTCTGAATTCAGGATGAGGTATCCAATTGGTCATTTCAAGAGTGGTTGACGACAGGTCAACATCCATCCCCGCTGCTTAGGAAACAGTATATTTCCATAGTCTCCCGACTACTTCAGTAATTAGTCAGAGTCTACATACCGATTGACTGTCACCGCAAGATGCGCAAACCATATATTAGAGCCAGGGTAAACCGATCCATCAGCCGTGAGACCTGAGACGCGAGAGTCGCATCCGGAGTAGTCTTCCAGATGAGGAGACTAGTAAATAGGAGCTGAATAGCGAGTTGCACCGACCCGAAAACACCAATGGATCTTATGGCTTAAACTGCACGTTCGCTAACTATTGGACAATGCAGCTGTATGTTTGAGCTAACCTAAATCATGATAAAATGAAATACATGGCTGTCCACGTTAAGAAGTTGAACCCAATGGCCCGGTCCCTATATCTTTGAATTTGGTAAAAAAATACATATCTCGGCTCATTAAGGCGACATGATACCTGGGAACGACTATATCTGAGGAATTTCTAAGTGAATCCCTCGATAAGGAACATGTCTAAGTTAATCCCTCGATAAGGAACCAATTTAAAATTTGGCTTCAAAAAAGTTGCTCATTTCCTTGGACATTAAGGCTTTAAACTGACTTCGAATACTTTCAGGTGCGTTTACTTCTACAATGTAAGCGGGGGAGTGTGTTTTATTATAATTTGACTGGTTAATTTTCTAGGGCAGCACTTAGACACATTTTTTTATTTAGGCCTTAAATTAATTACAATTAATTAAAACGTGAGAGCGCTCTGAGAGTTACGCTAAATATTCTTTACCATTAATACCCTTATACTACCACTGCGTAAAGATAGTTATTCTGTGCTAGTGCTGCGATTGACCGTTTAGTATGCGTCTAGTTCCCGTCGCTAGCAGACGTGGAATCTGTACCTGACGCTTCGTCAACGCAGGATTTTTATTGGTCAAACCCTTCAAAATAAACCCCGCCTATTTCGTCGCGTGTCCGCACATTTCGGATATTTTTCTGAGGTCTCATGTCGCCTTAACGAAAGAAGGAAAACTTCATCGGCTAGATTTCGGGGTTGATGATCTAAATGTACTAGGATTGAAAACCTAGGATTTGGTGTAATGGAAAAAGATTCTTGACGAACCCAAGACTCATAATGAATGATGATGAATGAATGAATGATGAACGAACAATAATAATTGTACTCATATTACCTGCATCGCATGTCATCGTACATGCAGGCGACCGAAGCGGAGGTACCCCTGATAGGTGGTTCTCCGCCGCCGCCCGCCGCGCCGCGCCCCTCATACTCCCGGAGATACAGTGTACTATCCGTGGTGGCTCTGCCGCCACTTCTATACCACCGCCACTTTTACCGCTCCACCGCACCGACCCGCACTTACCGACACTGTACTGGGGACCACCGCTCCTGAAACAACAAAAAGTAACCATTAATTGCATTGCTCCAGGAAGTAAGACGTAACACGTCATGATTGACTAAAAATTTAGATATCTTTGCAGTGCCACGCGCCCGCGCGCTTTTGATATATATATAAAGATGTATAGGTATACCGCGGCGACAAGGGAATACGTCCCACCGTTGGCAGTGGCCAATTACGAATGGCGATTTCGGCTTCCCGCGTCGTCGAATATAGTCGATTTGGCTTTCAATTATAATATAAAAAATTATCAAGTGAATAAATTTTTAAAAAGTAAAAATTAGATTACAATAATAAAATAACTTAAGATCACTGTTTTATTTTTTATATCACTCAAAAGTATCTTTAATAAATAGAAAAAAATATGCTTGGCCATAACATTTCTGGAAATTACGTAATTTCAAGCAATTTTTTCTTATATTTTTTTACGGAAGTTCCAAAAATTGTCTTAGTACTATACAAATATACCACACGTTGGTGTAAATAGTATTTTTATTTATTTATTTATTTTATTTATTTATTTATTTCGGGAAACATACAGCGCTTCATTAATTATTACTAATTATTCTAATACACAGTTTCGCTGGCCGATTAATTGTTTCCTACATTATTTTCTTATACGGTAGATCAAAAATTGCATTGCACTAAATTAAATTAAATTGCAATTGAACTATTGTAAGGATAGGAAAGGAGAGGGATGGGATATATATAGGATAGGATATAGATATTCAAATTATATTCACTGTGTAATCACTTCCTAGACGCCTAGTGAGCTAAGGACAGCTTCGCTGAATTTAGGTTGATTCAGGTAAAAAATGTCGATATCTACGAATCGTCTATTATATGTGGTCATCAAGCGGTGCATAACAGAGTTTTGGGCGTAACTAGTATTCACACGAGGGATTTCGAACGTACGAGGAGAGCGAACCTTTCGTGGTGGAACTAACAACGACAGTTTATTTACCAAATGAGGGCTATCAATTTTGTTGTGAATTATTTTATGCAATAATATCATATCAGCCGCTGTGCGGCGGTCTTCCAGTGAACACATACTGAAATAGTTCAGCCTGCTCTCGTAGGTTCCAAGTCCCAAGTGCTCACGATAGTCCAGGTATCTAGTAAAACGTCTTTGGACGCCCTCCACCCTATTTTTATACACGCCATATTGCGGATTCCAAATCTGCGATGCGAACTCTAAGGTGCTACGAACATAGGAAAAGTAAAGCGTTTTAAAGATGTTAATATTCGAGAATGGTTTACATATTCTATTAACAAAACCCAGTGTCCTCAACGCCTTGCTAACAATACAGTTGATGTGTTGATCGAACGTCAGCTTTTTATCCAGTTGTACCCCAAGATCTCGAATGCACTGAACTTCAGGGATATATTCACCATTCACGCGGTATTTGAAGTTGATGCTATCCTTTTTGCGACTGAATATAATGCTATTACATTTGGTAGCATTTAAAGTGAGCTTATTTTTCACGCAATATTCGAAGAGTCGGTCAATATCTGTCTGAATATGGAGGCAATCAGCCATGCTATCCACTTGAGCATAGACTTTGAGATCATCCGCGTATAATATATAACGTCCTCTGGTGAAGCATAAGCCAATGTCAAATATATAAGCGTTAAACAGTAAAGGACCTAAATGAGAGCCCTGCGGAACTCCAGAAGGGACTGTCGCGAAGTTAGACCTGAAACCACCAACTGCTACAGCCTGGTGCCGGTTTGTGATATAAGAGGAAATCCACCTAAAAAGGTCTCCGTGCACTCCCAGCCTCCTTAATTTATAAAGAAGAATCGGGTGATCAACCCGATCGAATGCCTTAGCGAAGTCTGTGTAGATGGCGTCCACTTGTTTTCGCCCGTCCATGGTCATTAGGATAAAGTTAGTATATTCCGCCAAGTTTGATACTACTGAACGCTGCTTGAGAAATCCGTGTTGCTCAGCAGGTAGAAAAGTTGCAATATATGGATATAGCTGTGAGTATACCACCTTTTCGAACAGTTTACTTAAGACAGAAAGAATTGATATGGGCCTATAGTTGCTAACTGTGTTTTTACAGCCTGCTTTATGAATCGGGACTATGAGTGCCTCTTTCCACTTTCTAGGGAAGATTCCTTGAGCTAACGACAGGCGGAAAATCATAGAAAGAGGGCGTGTTAGCTGAAGGGCACAATTTTTTACGAAGACGGGGGGGACTAAATCACTTCCAGCGCCTTTATTCACATCCAGGTCCCGAATGCATTTGAGTACAAACTCCTCAGTGATGGCAATAGAACCCATGCTGTTGGAGCTCAAGCAGTCGCTTGTCGTTGCTGTTGTTGAACCGGATGGTTGGAAGGTTGGTTCAGATGATGTGCTATCTTTGCTAATATCGCTCTGTGCTGAGCTTCTATTCGAGTATACGGTTTGAAAGTACCGGCAGAAAAATTCACAAATTTCTGGCCCATCAGTAGCGACTTGGCCGTCATAGTTCACACACTGAGGTATACTATTTCCGTTACGCACAGACTTGATGTATGACCAGAATTTTTTTGGGTCCTTCTCGATATTGCACTGTGCGTGCGAAATAAAGCTTGCGTAACATTGCTTTTGAAGAGCCTTACCCCGGTGTCGCAAGAGCGCAAATGAGTCGTAATCCAAGGGGTTACCGTATCGTTTCCACCTTCTGTGGAATTTTGACTTCTCCTTTAGGATATTTATTAAGGCTGGGGAGAACCAACGCGGGTGTGCCGATTTGTAAGGTGATTGGTATGGAACATAAAGCTCAATTGCCTCGTTTATAACTTTATAGAAATTGTCCACCGCTGTGTCTACGGGACGATTTGCAATTAAGTCATTCCAGTTGATGTTTGTTAGGTAATTTTTAATATCTGGGTAATCGGCTTTGTAAAATTTATATACTAGTCGCGGTGGTTCGCGCAATAATGTTAGTAAAGCATTCCCGATATCCACGATTAGCGATGGATGATGAGAGTCCTCTGGTACTAATGGATCAGTGGCGCGGGTGACTTGGACTTGGGTGTTGGATAGAACAACATCTAGCCAGCGACCCTTTTCATTGGCAATACCGTTAAATTGGTCTAGACCGGCGAATGAGATGGAGTCAACGAAAGAAGCACTGATCGTATCCAATCTACCTGCACATTGCTTAGCTAAGCTATCATGTTTAATCTCCCATGTAATATTCGGCAGGTTCAGATCCCCGAGGATGACAAAGGTATCGTCGGGGTGACGGTCCCTTAAAGAAATACACGATTCGAGGAATGTTTCTATCTGAGTTTGATGAGTTGGTCCTCCGCCGGGAATATATACACATGCAATTATATACTGAGAATCATCTCTAGGTTTTTTAAAAACTAAAGAGAAATCTCGCTCGTTTTTATTTTTTTGGAAAACAGTAACAGAATAAAGATAATTTACAATTAATATGGAAATAAGTTTTTAATTTCGTTTAGGCGATAGTGATAGCTTAAAGACTGGGTTTTTAAAATCCGGCATAATCATATTATAATTCTTTTTCGTATTCTCACAACCAGGCCACAAAATTATGCTTCATATAGCTTTTGGCCGCCACGGCCGGCACGGCCTCCTAAAATGGGAAACTGATAAATTATAATAGTCAGAAAAATATTTTCATCTAATTATGGGACAGTCTTGGCTTGGACCCTCTGAAAGTTATTTATAAGCCTATTTTACAGTCAGTTCCAGGACATCCGAAAGCTCATCCATGACGCGGGAAGAGCCTGGTTTAGAAAGCTAAAAAAAAGTTTTCCATATTTTTTTAAAAACCTATTGTCGAAATCTGATTATGAATCTTTTATATCACTTTGATAACACTTGAAGGATAAGAACATTTTTCAGAATAGTAAAAAAAATATTTTCAACATATTGAATTGCAAATGTTTCTACCGCTGCAGAAATTACGGTATCTGCTTGCACAGGTTTTTTATTCCAGCAAAATTTTGCGTGGAACAAAAATAAGATAATTATTTTTGCATGTGTGTTTTGTAGACGAACTAAAAAAATAAATAAAAGTTGTCAAATTTATAATTTTTGACTGATTTAAAAAAAATAAATCGATATTCATCATATATATTTTTTTTAACTACTAAAAAAATGTATAAAAATATTGGGATCTCATTATTTTTACTTCGTATAGAAGAGAATTTTATAATCTTTCAATTTCTTTTTGGAACAACTCGATCCGTCAAGTGGTTGTTTCTATCACCGCCGCATTACTGAAAAATATGGTTTTGAGAAAAACGCGTTTAAAGTTTTCTTTATAGTAGGTAGTAAGTTTCTTACACTAGCAGCAATCTAAAGCTATTAGCTATTCCAGAGGTAAAAGATTCATGAATGAATTTAAATTTTGAGTTTAAAAAAAAACAAGAAACATTTTTTTGTCCGTCTAAGCCAGGCTCCCTCCTTAAAAGAGGTTTATAGGCCTATGGTGTTAAAAAGCATAACTATAGTTGTCAACTACAATGGGCGAACCCGTCACTTCAGGAAGTTTTAACGATTAGTCGTTCTATCTCCCTGGAGTGAGCGCATAAGACTTGGACAAAACAGTCCACCGTCAAGCTTCGCCACATACCCGTAAGAGGCCAACGCCTTAACCACGAGATAGCCAGGAGTGTTACCCAGATTACTCCAGTCTCTCGATTGGTTACTAGTTCGAGGTCGCTTGCGCGGTCCTCTCCCTTACGAAGCGGTGAAACGGTAAAGCATACTAAAACGTTTAAGACGATGTCTGGTATTAAGGCGACATATTACCTAAAAAATATATCTGAAATGGGCAACCCCGCGAAGAAATAGGCGGGGTCACTGTTGTAGGGTTCAATCAATAAAAATCCGTCGTTGATGAAGCGTCAGTCACAATTTCACGTGCGTAGGCGCCGGCGAGCGGGCGGACACTAAACGTTCGCAGCGTTAGTATAGTCAAATTGTCTCTCCGCAGTGGTGGTATAAGGTGTTAATGGTACGGCATATTTGTTTAATGGTAACAGGTGTTTAACAGGTGTTAATGGTACGGTCACGATGAGTTTTGTAAATAATTGTAATTGATTTACAAAACTCATCGTGTGAGTCCGTGTGTGTGTGTGTGTTGTTGCGATTGAAACCATGCTGCTGTATGCATTTGTATCGTTGCAACTCGGATGTCCTTCTGGGATTTTCAGCTAATCTAAAATAACCGGGTATTGATAAACTATTATTTTATCGCACTAATAATAACCTATCGTAATAACGGACCTTAAGATATCCTTTTATTCAAATTACCTGAACCACGGGGATTTTTATAATATAATATCATTGGAAATACACGTTTATTACATTATGCTTGAGAGCAAGTTATGAGAAACATGCATATGGCACGCATAGCGTGTAAGTTTCAGGGACCAATAAACGCAACCAAAGATAAAGTTAAAATATTGATATAGAAACTAGGTAACTAACTAGTTATTTCCCATCATTCCTGGATCTATGATTTCTTCCAACTGGGGCAAAACTCGACATTGCCCCCTTTTCTCTTCAGTATTTGAGATTAAGCATTTAAAAACTACATAGGTATTAAAATATATAAAACTAACAAAACAAATATACTGAGTGGGTTCTTTGTGACTGAGGAATAAGAACCCTAAATAAATTTGCACTCTTCATTACATATTTGCTAATAACTTTTCCTTATTTTACTACATCACCCACCCTACCGATACGTGATACATTCGTTATAATATCTCCCGAATGCGGCAAGCCGTATCCCGTACGTTCAAGCACAATTAAAAATACCAAAACTAAATAAATCCGAAACCCGCAAAGCGTACGTTATCAGTCAAATTGTTCATATGATTCAAAATACAAAAAGGGTCATAAATGGGTCGGTTGTGTAAAAAGTTTTGCTCATGTATAATCGGGTTTGACATAGTGAATATGATTTTCTGTCCCGATGGCGGGCCCGAGTATTCTATGGCATACTTTTTTTTACAATGCAGTTCAATCTACCCTACATAAATAATCTTGACAGGCAAAGGGTTAAGCGTCTGACGAATCTGACAATCGATTTGAATTAGCCTGTTTTTGGATTGATTCGATTCGGTCACTCTGGACTGCATATTGCGGACTAAAAACCAATGTGATAAATTCAGCAACACCTCTGACATAAACGTTGGGTAATTAGTGTAATACAAATGCGTTTTAAAATATCTTGTCGGAAAATTTGGCACATCGTTATAATGCAATTTTGAACTACATTATTAGTTATTTATTTGTTTATTAAGCCTACCTTAGTAAGGGCTGAGATGGCTGGCTAGCTATGGCTGGCTTAACAACAAAGTTTTATCTGCTCACTAATTTGAAATAAAGACATTTGAAATGTGTGTGAAATTGTTTCAAATAAAGAACTCCTCTCGACGCGCAACTCAAACTTGTTTCCGATCGGTTTTATGAATCTCTGTACGACTTTTAATGTACCTATGAGTGCCACGTATATACTTATAATATCTAATTCTATATTATGCCATTAGGCATATATTAATAAATCAGCCAGTTTCATAAATCACAACCCCTTAGGTCGAAACATAATTGGACGCAGTCAGTTTCGCACGAAGGCGTACGGATAACGGGTTGCGTTTTGTATTAACACCGCTATCCAATTTCTTTGAGCCCCTAACCCTAAGGCAGTAGCCAGGGGAGAGAACAAGGGGATTGATCCCCCCCCCCTTCCCCCCTTCCCCCAGAACATATTTATTTAGTAAGTATCAATGAGACTGCAGACTGCAGTTACATACAGTGCGTCCGTCTCACTCTGTTTGTTATGCACAACATAATAGTTAATGACTACAAACGAAATTCCCTAACTTTTGTAACAGTTGAGATTATAAAAGGAAAGTATCGCTACTTTAAGTAGCTTTTACTAATTTTATTTTAAATAAAAACATCATCCTATAAACGGATTTCTTTACAAACCTTATCAAATATAACAATATTATACTGTTTTCTACAATATTTCTTTACAATTTTTTAATATTATACAATTTTATATAGGTTTACCCTATTTTGATAACATTATACAATCTTTATTATAAACTCCTCTGCCAGAAATTAAGATCGAAGTTTCTTCTTTCATTTCATTGAGCATATGGAGGTTTTTTATTTTTATTTCGATTTAATGGCTAGTTGATAACATACTCAGCTAATTGTATCATATTTTAAATGTTGGTGGTATTCGAAATTTGAATTATTTCGTAATGTCACTTTCATTTGGAAAACGGCTTTGTCGAAGTGATCAATAGTTTAATTTTTAATTTTTTCGCTTAATTCGTCTCAATTGAAGGCATTTTGTGTTGCATAAGGATAAGCCCTATTTATGAGATATATGGATGAATAGTGATCGTTAGTCGACTGCAAAAGGACCTTTAAACTTACATTGCACCGTCGAAAGTCGTGCACATCCGTAAGTATATCTCATTCAAACATAAGCATTTCCCAATACAAGCTGGGATTTCCTTCGCTACTTTAAGTAGCTTTTACGTATTTCGTTAAAATAAATCAGTATTGGGTCAATAATATGCTAAAACTATGCTTTCGCGTAAATCTATGCTGTACGAGCAACTCATCGATTAATTACTGTAAATAAGTTATTTATGTCACAAAAAACTGTGCTAAAGGCTAACATTTTAACGACTGTATTTACTCCACTCTGGTTTGCATGTGCCAATGCGAAAATGCATGTTGTTAGGTACGTATTGAACTTCATAATAGTGTTATAAAAAAAAACATATATAATGAAATTATGTTTCACTTATTTTTGTCGCCGAGTTTTGTGTTATTTTGGTAAATTCCTTTTTATCCTATTTACAATGGCAAATAACCGGGAAAGTCTTCGATTTAAGTTACTCAGTCAGGAAGTCAAAAAATTAATTACCATCTTTTATATTATATCCATGTTTTCCTTCCTTTTTGAAGTCAACTAAAATTTTCCTCATTATTATTGCAGGTCTTATACCTCTTAGTTTTTCTGTAAATCGTGGTAATTTTGAGATAATTTTAGATAAACTGAATTTTCTCTTAAAATCAGTGCTTCATTTGTTTTTTTCATTAAATGACACCAAAATATTTTACAAAGATATTGTTTTATTGTCATAGTTTTATTGCATGCCATGTCTTATTGCCATAAAATCTTTATTCTGTCAGAAAACAGATAATGAGTATAAAAGGAAAATGATTAAGTACATATCATTACATTACCCGGTGGCATAGTGGTTAGGTGGCCTGATCCCACATTGTAAGATTCCGGCTTCGATTCCCGGCTGAGTCACCTTTTTCCGTTGGAAGAGAATTACTGTTTTTGCATTTCAATACTTTCAATCGAATGCAATATCAAAACGCATGTCACACGCATACATATAAACACTTCATCGTAGGGTTAGTTGTAAGAGATTGTCGTATAATAATAAACCCTCCCATTGCAAAATGTTCATAATAAAGAGTAGAAATAAACAAACAAACAAAAAGCATTGTCTTTAGAGAACAGGATAAATTGGATTGTTTGCGTGTCTCGTGATATTTGCCGTAATCATTTGTCCTAAGGAGGACATTTTCCATCTCCTGCGGAAAATACGCAGCGTCGCATATGTCTGAAGTCGCACTGAACGTAGATGGTAGGGATCAGTGGCGGTCTCTTCATATAAGCCGAAAAGCCTGGCTTGCCTATACTTCCAAATTAACGATTAAATAAATTAATAACACAATTCGTAAAAAAAACAATTAAATAAATTATTTTGCTAGCGCTACTACTGCCATCTAACGCGCACAGCTCGCTCCACGCGAGAAAAAAACTGTTATCGACAGGTGCGATATAATTATCGACAGGGCGCGATTGCTGTTTCGCTCGCACATATTGGGCTTTCAATGCGGCTTTCAAAATCAGTGTTCCTCTCATTCGCACCTGTGGCAAATTACGCTAAACAATATATGTCTATATACAACTTTTGTATCGGAAGCTAAGCCGGGCTTGCTTAGCCATGACGTTGAATGCGAACTGTGAATGAGAACGTGTCAACAGAAAGCGCGACTTCATTATAATTAGTTTGGATTTAAATGTGCGAGTGACGTCGGGCTAATTTTTTATTGTGTAATTTCAATTGATTTGTGGTTTTTGTATTCTTATTATTTTGTTTTCTGACATATGTAACAACCCGCAGGACTGGGACGGGGATACGGTTTTAGCAGCGGAGAATTTTGAAAACTCGATGCGATCATTCCATTTAAATTTTTTCACCTTGTTTTCCGCCGATTTTTTGAAAAAGCTGAGAGCTTGTACAACATTCTTCAAAAATCACAAGTCGATGTGGGTTATAGGAATTAATGAAGGAAAACAAAATAAAGGAATTTCAGACTTGGTTACGTGTTGAATTTCAATATGAATTTGATCAAATTTATGAAAACAATCTACAAAATAACTCAGCACCTCGTTTGAGACGCAACGACGCAAGAGAGTCCTTTAAAGCCACTAGAGGTATGCGACTGCTGATAAGTATATGTTAAATTCTGTCTTGCAGTAGCATGCCTTCAGTGTGCTTTATTGAATGTACGACCCAAGCAGTAAATTTCAAACTGAAGATTAAAGAGTAAAGAGGTACCACTTTTTTACTATAAAAAGCGTAAAAAACACAAAAAGGTATGTCGGGCTTGCCCTATTTACGAACCCTGGGCACGCCACTGGTAGGGATGATGGCATTGTCACTTCTCTTCGTCACTTTGACATCCAAAAATGGTAGGAGTTGTCCTTCTCTACTTCATAGGTAAATCTGATTTTTGAGTCTATGGAGTTAAGATGATTCAGAAATTCTTTCACAGTTTGTATCTTGCCCTTACACTCGTGGGAACAAAAATGGAACCTACAAACAATAAAACTAACATAATTGAAGCACTCCAGGGGCTGGCTTTGTCTCAAAGCGAACCACAGGAGGCACCCAACGCGAGGGCGGGCCCATCAAAAAGCCCACCCAAAACCCGCATTAGATATAACGGCGCCGCAAGGCGTCGCTACAAAAAACTGATGAGAGAGGGGCAAACTGCTAACCCCCGAACCTCCAGTGCTAACTCTAAGCCGGAGGACGGGACTGCAGAGGCCCCTGGGGCTCCTAAACGCCCCAGACAAGGGCCAAACACCCCAAGCCCTTCCCATCAGGCGACAGGGAAAAGACCGAAAGTCTCCGACCAAGGTTCTTACGCCCAGGCCACAAAAGGACTCCTCAGGCTAGCCCTCATAATAAGGGGCTACCCTGACAAAAAACTTGAAGCCGGCGACATAGAAGCCATCCGGGACAAGATTGTGGACGCCATCATGGAAATTCCTGTTGGCACTAAAACACCATCCTTTACCGGCAGCTGGGAGAGGGACGGTGCAATCGTCTTCTCGTGCGCAGATGAGGAGACGGGGAACTGGCTCAGAAGCCTTTCCACGGACTTACTCGTCCAAGGGGAATCCGTGTGTGTGCTGCCGGTCGATGAGCTGCCCAAACGCCATCGAGTGGTGGTCCACGTGGAGGAGCCCAAGTACACTGTCGAGAAAGTACTTCTACTCCTCGACAGGCAAAACCCAGGTCTGAAGACCGATGGGTGGGCCGTCGCTAGGGGGAGCACGAAGAAGGATGCCTCGAGCGTCCACTTCGCCTGTCTGGTGAGCGACTCCTCATTGGCCACTTTCAGGGCCTGCAACTTCCGACCCTACTGTGGGCTAGCACGGGCATCCGTAAGGCTGCTCGATAATAAGCCTAGGAAGGAGTCGGACGCAGTGGAGGGAACGGAGGGAGGTACAGCAAAATGAACCACCTAAAAGTCCCTATAATCCAGATCAACTTGCACCACAGCAAAAGCGCCTCGGCGATATTAACCAGGAGCATGGCTATGGCGCAGACAAGTATAGCACTAATCCAAGAACCTTGGATTGTTAGGGATACTATAAGTGGATTAGGAGGTTGCGGAACCATTCATAAGGCCCAACCGACTCGGAAACTCAGGACCTGCGTGGTCACTAAGGGCGTCACAGCCACTTTTCTGCCACAACTCAGCGGCGATGACCTAACGGTCGTTTTAACAAAAATCAACTTGACAGGAGACAGGACGGTGGATCTACTCATTGGGTCAGCATACATGCCTTATGACTCCACTGACCTGCCACTGCAAGACGATATAACCAACCTAGTGACATATGCGAAACAACGCGGGCTCCAACTCCTTCTGGGTTGCGATGCGAACTCCCACCACGTGTGCTGGGGTAGTTCCAACATAAACCCGAGGGGGTAAGCCTGCATGACTTTATCCTAGGCAATGAACTCACCATCCTCAACAGAGGAACAGAACCTACCTTCATAGACTCAAGAAGACAGGAGGTACTGGACATCACGATCTGCACAAAAGAAGTGGCCGACCTGGTTCAAGACTGGAGGGTCTCAGATGAACCCTCAGGCTCGGACCATAGGAAGATCCATCTAACGCTTCGGCACTCATTGGAAATTCAGTGGGCTCGCAACCCTAGAAATACCAACTGGGAAGGATTCGAAAGGAAATAAGAAATAAGAAATAAGAAAAATTTATTTTCATAAACCCGATCTGGGTATAGAAACTACTTTACAAAAAATTATTATATATATAATAACATTACGAAATTACAACAAATAGTATTTCTACAAATGAAATTACATTTTAAATTATAAAAAAAGTGTATAAAAAGTTCTGCGATCTAAGCTAACAGTGTATAAAAAAAGTGTATAAAAGTTCTGCGATCCAAGCAAAGCATTCGACTGTATAAACATCAATACCCTGGTAGACAAGCTAAACCATCATGGAATTAGAGGAGCGGCCAATTCACTCATTAAATCGTACCCACAAAACAGGCAGCAAGTGGTGGAGATTAAAATAATTGATGGAATTGAGGAAAAGGCTGAGCAATCGAGTTCTGAAATAGTAAACACCGGTGTGCCCCACGGCTCAACATTAGGACCCCTCCTCTTCAAACTCTATTGTAACGATTTAGCCACCAACATAACATGTGCCAAGACTGTCCAACTCGCAGACGACACCACGCGCATTCTTGAAAGTGACTATAGAGCAAAAATGGAGGATACAACAAGCGAAACACTTTTTGAAGTCAATGACTAGTTTAGAGTGAACCCGATGTCGCCAATTTAAGCAAAGCAGTGTTGATAAACTTCTCAAATAAAAAAGAAAAACAGTTAAATTACTCTAATGAGATTGCCAAGTCCACTAAATTTCCAGGAACTTACACCGACTAAAACATGTCACGGAAAACCCACATAGACCAGCCCAAACCAAAATTGTGTTAAGCCCGCTATGCGGTATCCAGATCGAGAAAGATATTGGACGAAAAGGAAATTGAGAGTGCATACCATTCTCCGGCCGAATCCCACTTGGGACACCGGATCCCATTGCTGGCAAATGCCACTGATATTAAAGAGGTATTTATTTTACAAAAAAGAGCCGTGAGAGCAATACGCGGATTAAACAGGAGAGAATCCTGCAAACCACCATTTCGTGAACTAAAGATCCCCACCGCTTATGTCATACCTACCCACGAAAGCCCGCGCGAGTTCCACAAAAACAAAAATAAGGGAAAGCACCAAGCTCTTGCCCAATTACATTCCCATACAGCTCTTGCCCAATTACATATACACATACATATACATATATATATATATTAAAATTCCTTAAGGTCATATAAGGATTTCTCAATTAAATATTTTTTCGTCTCTTTCCTGAATTTGTCATAATTTTCAATATCTTTCATGTTTTCTGGTAATTTATTATAAAAATTGAGGCTTATGTAATGAGAAGTACGCTGGAATTCAGTAGTTGATGGGTGCAATGCCTGGACGTATAGGGACTTATTCCTTGTATTATGGTAATGCATGTCAGCGTGCGTTACATAACTGTTTCTGTGTTTGTAAAACTCGCACAAACACTCATGAACATATATACCAAAAACGGTGAGAATACGCAGTGTTTTAAAAAGAGGTTTGCATGATTCTCTTTGTCCTATGCCTCTGATTTGTCTCACCGCCCTTTTTTGCAGTATGAAAATATCCGTTATATTTATAGAATTACCCCACAATAATATACCATATCTCAAATGAGATTCCACCAATGCATAATATGCTCCAATAACCTCCCTTTCTTCCATAATGTTTCTTATCTTAGATATAGCATAGCAGGCGGAAGATAGCTTGGCCCTAAGCTGGTCCCTGTGTACTCCCCAAGACATATTCTCATCCATATAAATACCTAGGAATCTAGTAGATTCTACTTTCTCTATAGGGAAATTGAGTTTTATGTTGGTAGTTTCTTTTTTACTTGAAAAATTAACCAAGGCGGTCTTATCAATATTTAAAGACATTTTATTTGCCCTAAACCAGTCTTCTAACTCGTGAAGGGTAACGTTAATTCGCTCCTCCATGTTTGCTAATGTATCACTTTCAAGTACGCACGTTGTATCGTCAGCAAATTGTATGGTCTTGGCTATGCTTATATTCATAGATAAGTCATTGGTGTATAATGTAAAGAGTAATGGACCCAAGATCGAACCCTGAGGCACACCCATGTTTATCAGTTTTACTTGGGATCGACTTATAATTTCATTATAGCCATTGATAGTCCTGATTTCCACGATTTGCTGTCTATTTTGCAAATAAGACTTTAACAGGGAATTAGCCACTCCTCGAATGCCATAGTGATGCAGCTTCTCCAGCAATAGCTCGATGTCAACGCAATCAAACGCTCTGCTTAAGTCACAGAAAATACCAGAAGAAAACATCTTGTCATTGCGACTAATTTAAATAATTCTACATGCGGACAACACTGCATCTTGTGTAGATTTGTTTTTCCTAAATCCGTATTGGTTGTCCGTCAGTACCGCAAATTTTTCCATGAATTTGTTTAATCTATTTTCTATAATTTTTTCAAGAATCTTTGAAAAATTATTTAATAACGCCACAGGACGATAGTTTTCGATATTACTTGCCTCTCCTTTTTTAAACAAAGGTACAATTTTTGCCACTTTATAAACGTCGGGAAATACTCCGTTAGCAAAACTTAGATTAAATAGGCGCGTTAGGCATGGTGCAAAAATGTTTTTATAAGATTTAATAATACAGGTTGGAATTTCATCTAAACCCGCTGACCTTTTGTTCTTAAGAGAATCTATGCACTTGTCTACCTCCTCAGTCGATACAGGATATAGATATATGGAGCCGTTAATTTTGGTGTTTTTGAAATATTTCTGAGAAGCAGAGTTAATTGGTGGTGGTATTTGTGATGCGAGTTGAACTGGTTTAGAAATAAAAAATGTGTTGAAAGATTCACATATTTTATCTGGATTGATAATCACGTCTCCATTTATTGTCAAGGTTATGTTTTTTTTAATTGTCCTGTTTTTCCTATTTAATTCATTATTTATTATCTGCCATGATTGTCTAGTTTTATTTGAAGAGGTTTTTAATAATTTTGAATAATATTGCTTTTTAGCTAATTTAATTTCATTCCGTAGCTCTTTTGTCATTTTTAATATGTATGTTCTGGTCGTTGATATGCTTTTTATATAACGATTCCTGTAGTATTTTCTTTTCAATTTACATTTAGCTTTTAGTTCGTTCGTGATGTAGGTTTTATTTTTTGAGTTAAAATATATTCTTTTTTTTAACGATGGGAAAGAATTATTGAAGCAGTTGGTAACTTTCGATTGAAACCAATTAAATGCCTCGTTGACGTCATCGAATTTTTCCAAATATTTCCAATTTATTGTATTTAGCCATGTATTAAAGAGAATGTGACTTTTGTTATCAAATATTCTGACTTTTTTATAATAGAAATCTTTAGTATGCTTGAATATATTATTAATAGTAATGCGGTGGAAAGCATGGTCTGAAAGGCTGTTGCTGATTGTATCTGAAATTATGACATTCTTACGTGGAAAATTAACAAACATATTATCTAGTAAAGAAGCAGATGCTTCTCTCGATGGATGCTCTCTAAATATATGACTAAAATTATGTGATTTAGCAATATTTACAATTTCGTTTTTGTGTTTTGAATTGCGTAAAAAATTTATGTTGTAATCGCCACAAACGCATACATATTTATTATTACTAATTGATTTTAAAAAATCATTAAATATACTTAAAAATATGTCTACATTTTTAGCTTGACTTTTTGATCGATAAACACATGCTATAATAAGGTTTAATTCTTTTATTTTTATTGCAGAGCCTTCAAAGTTATTTTCATCGTTGAATCGTGCGATGTCCAAAATTTCCGTTGTATACTTGTTTCCCACGTATATCGCAGTACCACCGTGTTCTCTCGTTGTTCTATATTGGCAGGCCGCCATATAGTAATTATTTATGTGTGCCATAGAATGATTGACCGAATTTAGCCAGGTTTCGCTAAAACAGAGGACATCTGGTTTTTTCTCCATTTTTACTAAAAGCATTTCCAGGTGGGGTGTCTTGTTCAGTAAGCTACGAATATTGGCATGGAAGACGGAGATTTCTGAACTATTTTCAGTATTTTTCAGTTTTTTAATAAGTCTCTGTCATATATGATAGAGTGAGGCCCAGAGTTGTTCGCATCGATCGCATCAGAAAATTGAGTAGTTGATTCATTTGAAGTGATAGTTTTTTTGACCCGGTCCATTAAGGTATTTGAGTTTACTTTTTTTTGAGGCAAATTCGAGGTTTTCAGCACCGCATTACGAGTTACGATGACTTTCTTGTTCGTCAGTGTGCGCTGCTGCGTGCGACCACTCCGAAGATGACGCGGACGTTCTGTCGGTTGCTCTTCTTGATTCACATTAAACATGGCATTTGGGGTGGATGTTGTTTTTGAATGAGAATTGCCATTAGTTTTACAGCCCTTATTTTTGGGTAATACCGCATTATCCAGTTGCACAGCTTCATATGGTTTTTCTAATGCCTCCGAGGACGAACTTGCAGGAATCGCCGATCTACTCTTGGAAACCAGTGACAACATCTCGTGGGTCCAGAGCTTATTATCGATAAAAAGCCTAGTGCCAACCAGTCGAGCCGTTTGTCCTTCATTCCGAGCAATTCTCATATGAATATTTAAAGCACGCCGTTCTTCCCTCTGCTTATCAGTGTAATCCTCAGAAATAAAAATATCCGATCCTTTGAGCTTTTTTGTATTTTTTAAGATGATCAGTTTGGTCGCAAAGTGTACAAATTCCACTAAAATGGGCCTTTTATTGGTCTTAGATCCCAGTCGTGAAGCATAAGCAATGTGAGTTTCGTTGATTGATAAACCGAGTTCTTTCTGCATCAAATTGCAAATTCTTAAGCACAAGTCTTCATAAGTTTCGCGGTTTTCTGACTGTGGTATGCCATATATAATTAAATTCTTTTTTCTATACTGTTGATCCATTCTCTCAATCCTTTTATTAGAGTGGATAAAGTTTTTAAATTCTGCAGTCAGATTTTCAAGTACACCAGTTAATTTAAAAAGACGTTCATCAATTTTGTTAAGACGTTGTTCATAGCCGTGATTATCCATTACAGTTGTTGCAGAATAAGAATTAAAATAATGGCCTCTGTTATCGATTTAGGTTATTTCAATCTTGTCACAGCGAAGACTCAAACCTCTTGGTATTGTAAATAGTTAAGAAGAGTATGCTAGATGGCGCTGATTAATTATAATTTAAAAGAAAAGAAAAAAAAACAGTATTCGGAGCGTGGATTTGAACCTCGATTAATTTACTTGTAAGTTCAAGACGCAGCAACGGAGCTACGGTCGTCGTGCGACGAACGTTCTGAATCCAGTATGTATTTCGATCGTACTTGTTGAAATAATATGACAGGGTAAGTTTTTGATTAGCCGCAGTAGTTCGTTAATAAAAACTGTAATTTTTAACACAAATTATAGTACATACGGAATTGAGTTTTTTGAAAACACTAGTCACACACGCGGAACGAATGATTTGTCTATCATTTGACACTGATTGTACTTATAATTATTTGCACACACTATTTTTATTATCAAAAAAAGACAGAGAGCGGGCAGCTGACCGCGTACGTAAATCTCGACGTAGGGACCTGGCTATCAAGCTCACCACGGTTCCGAATCGATTCCACACCAAAGAGCAACTAGAAACAGCTGCACTATCACTGTCTAATGCCGTTATAGACGCCTACGAGCAGAATTGCCCTTTGAAACTAAAAAACCTCTCAAAAAAAGTCCCATGGAGGAACCCACAGCTGACCAAGCTCAGGTTTACGCTGAGAAGGTGTTTCAATAGGGCAAGAAATCACAACACTAACTCGCAACATCTTTGGGAGGAATACAAAAACGCCCGAAACGAATACAACAAGGCCATTGTTAAAGCCAAACGAAGAAGCTGGAGGGACTTTTGTGAGAGCGTGGAAACAGCTTCCGAAGCTTCCAGGCTTAACAAGATCCTCAGCTCTAACAACCGCCCCCAGCTGGGATGCCTTAAACGACCAGAGGGGGGACACACAAGCGACACCAAGGAAACCTTGAAGCTCCTAATGGAAACACACTTTCCGGGCTTCCAGGAATCCTCACAGCCAATTGCCGCAGGGGATAACTCCAAGAGGCTCTACAAGCCCAGGGAGTGGGCCCTTGCAGCCAAGATAGTTAATCCAAAAGCAGTAGAATGGGCCGTGAGCACCTTCGACCCCTACAAATCACCTGGACCGGATGGAATATACCCAGTCCTACTACAAAAAGGGCTAAGCCAGCTGCTGGGCCCTCTAACAAAGGTACTCAGAGCGAGCATATCGAATCTGACCGTCTATCAAGGCGACACCTCCATCACGGGAATCCCTGCCAAGAGCTGTCCACAGGGTGGAGTCATCTCCCCCCTCTTGTGGAGCATCGTTGTAGACGAACTCCTAACAGATCTACAAAACCTAGGCCTCTCTGTCTATGGCTACGCTGATGACGTGGCCATAGTAGTCAGAGGAAACTTCCTATCAATACTTAAGGAGCTCATGGACAAAGCACTTAAGACCACCCAAGACTGGTGCCAGGCCAGAGGTCTATCCGCTAATCCAAGCAAGACTAAGGCCATGATTTTCACCAGAAAATACAAACCCGAACCCGTTGAGTGTCTCAAGCTCTGGGATAAGGTGATAGAATACGCTACAGTAGTCAAATACCTTGGAGTCTATCTAGACCCAAAGCTCAATTGGAAGCACCACCTCGAGCGCAAGAGAACAACCTTCTATGCCTCGTTGTGGACGTGCAAAAGAGTCATGGGAAAAACCTGGGGGTTCAAACCTAGGGTCGCCTTATGGCTCTACAGGGCAGTACTGCTGCCAAGACTAACCTATGCTAGCAATCCAAATTCGTGGCCTGTAAAGTCATTTACGCCTTCTGCAAATTCTGATCTGCCAGAGTATAATTCAACAACGCTAACCGCTATTGTAAAAGAAGAATCATTCTTCAATCCGCTGGTCCTTCGAGTTTCCTCTTGGAAGAAATTACTTCATGTAATGGTATACATTTTACGCTTTATAAAAAAGATACATATATCAAAGCGTATGGAATTAGATCACTTGAATTTGGCAGAAATATACATTATACGCATTGTGCAACAACATCATTTTTCTAAAGAATATAATGACTTAAAGAAAGGACGTATTCTTTCTAAACCATTTGTAAAACTAAATCTAATTTTAGATTCAAACGGCATAATTCGCATTGGAGGCAGATTGTCTAATGCGGACTTGCCTTATGAAATGAAACATCCCGCTTTATTGCCTAAATCTGACCGTGTGGTCGATTTGTTGATAGATGATTATCATATTCGTAACTGTCATACAGGCGCAGATTTATTGAATTCACTTCTGAAACAAAAGTATTGGATCATGTCTGCCCGTAATGCAATACGAAAAAGAGTACGATTGTGTAACTCTTGTTTCCGCATACATCCAAGTGGTCCCACTCCGAAAATGGCAAACCTTCCGTCTTTTCGAGTGTGCGAGTCTCCAAAGGCCTTTGCCTACACAGGTGTAGATTACGCAAGGCCTATACATGTAACCTTGACCAGAAGACGAGGTCAACGCTCTCAGAAGGCATACATTTGCCTTTTTACTTGTTTAACAACCAGAACAGTTCACATTGAACTGGCTTCTGATTTGTCATCGGATACGTTTATGTCCGCATTCAAAAGATTTCTGTCCCGATGCGGACCTATTTCTTACCTCTATTCTGACAATGGAACGAACTTTGTAGGAGCTAAAGCACAACTCAATGAAATATACAGTTTTACTGCATCTTCTAAGTTCAAGGAGATACTCAATGATGAGTTGCTCAATAGAAGAATTGTATGGAAGCTTATACCACCGCACGCACCACATTTTGGTGGATGCTGGGAGTCAATGGTTAAGAGCTTTAAGACGCATCTATATAGAGTGATAGGAAGTCAAATTCTAACTTACGAAGAACTTTTGACCGTCCTTACACAAATTGAAGCAATATTAAATTCACGACCATTGACCCTGTTATCTGAAGAAACTAATATCGAGGTTCTGACTCCAGCACACTTCTTAATGTCAACACCACTTCAATTTCTTCCGGCACCAGAGATTTCGCCGCAGCAAGTCAATTTGGTGACACGCAAGCATTTATTGGATAATTTAGTCCAATCTTATTGGAGGAGATGGAAAATGGAATATTTGCATACTCTTCAGGTTAGACAAAAGTGATTAACCGATTCCAAACCAATACAAGTGGGTATGATTGTAATAATTGATCAGGGTGACGTACCCCCACTTCATTGGCCATTGGGCAGAGTAGAAGAGGTATATCCAGGATCCGATGGGATCATACGCGTTGCATTGGTAAAAACCGCAACTGGAGTAATTAAACGTCCAGTCGTAAAATTATGTCCAATACCAACGCAATAATTCATTACTATTAGCATTGAGTAGTATTAGTTACTTACTGTTTAGTTTATATCTTTTTCTTCTCTTTCATTAATATTAAATAAAAATTTGGTACGATGTAGGAAATGTATCTGGTACAATGGAAATATTACCGCGTTAATTATTTACACAATTGCCGCAATGGATGGGACGCTTCTCTTTTTGTTGAAAGTCGGAGCTTCCAAGGCGGGGAGAATGTTTGCGCCAGTTGCTCTGTGTGGTAATTGATTATACGCCTGCATTAGATTTGTGAGAAGGCGCCTTAAAATCATTCCAAATACCGGTTATTTTTTTCCTACCCCCATCCTACTGTCAAACGAAAATTCTGTTCTGCATACTGGCTTCCTGTCAATGTTACATCGCACCGCATTTTACTTAAATTCTAACGCGTTTGAGTGATTAATAATGGATTGCTCATCCTAACACCGCATTTATAAACCCACCAATCTCGTGTGGACATCAAGAAAGTGGCTCCCGTGTCCTGACCATCTTATTTCCGGATTTTAAGGTAAGCCATCTAAGCATATTTGATGTAGGTAGTATATCCGATTGCCACACGAAGATATTGTATGAATATTTGTATTGGTACTTTGCCCAATTACAATATATTTATATAAAGATTGGTGGAACCACCGCTTCGAACCCCAATAATCGGATTAAGCGTTTCCGCGCTATATCAGACATAAACATAGACATTCACACACATACAGACACACAAGCAGACATTAAATCTAGAAATGCTCTAAATCTTCTCAAGATTGTTAAAAATTGACGTTTCCGTTTTGATCTCAAAAACAAATTTTAGCGCGTTCACAATACTCTCCATCCTCCTCAGTTAGTAGGAAGGCAAAGTAATAACAATAATATGTTTTCATTTTTATGATTGCGCTTCGGGAAGCTACAACTTGCGGTGTCAACTTCAACGGGCAAGCCCGACACCACAGGACGTTTTAAGGATTTTCTCGTTCTGTCGCCCTGCAGTGAACGTAGAAGACTTTGGACAGAAAAAATCTAACGTCCAGCTACGTCACAAACCGCAAGAAGCCAACGCCTTACCGCGAGATCGCCAGTGTTACCTGGCGGGTCGACCCTCGCGCCCTTGCTTCCAATTGTGACCAGATTTCTCCGGTCTCTCGATTGGTTCCGAGTTCGAGGTCGCTTGCGCGGTCCTCTCCCTTGCGAAGCGGTGAAACGGTGTGCACCGAATCTGTCGCGGACCAAGGCGTCCTTTGCCCGACTCTGAACCGGGATCGGATGGCCAATGGTCATTTCAAGAGCAGTCGCCGTAAGGTAGACAACCACCCCCGCTCTATTGGAAACAATACAGTTCCCAGACACCCGACTGTTAGTCGGAGAGCAGAGTCGATTGGCTTGCGCCGCTCGGTGCGCAGACCGTCCAGGAGCGCCAGAGGTTTGATTCCCAGGGGAGACTGGTTGACCCAGTGTCCTACCCAGGTTCGCACCCCATGCGTGGAGGCCATTGGATGGGTGTTGACCCGTGAGTGTGACCGACCCTGAACACATGGGTCATCGTGGCCACCTCATCATGGGCCCATTAGCTCCCTTCGGGAAGCTACAGAGCGCAACAGGCTTGATCTCGATATTGAGTCAATATCGCGTTGAACCATGCAGTAAAACACCAATGCAAATAAAATTTCAAACTGCTAATACAGCGCTCACGAGCGCGGATGGAATATGGCTAAAAGTGAAGTTACGTAAATAAATAACATATAATCGTTATATTATTAACATACTAGATTTATTTTGCATTATAATTAATTTTTTTTATGAACTTCGATGTATTTTGCGAGAAAAACAATTCATCTGACGTCTGGTCAATGTTTGTATACTGAAGCATCGGTAATGATTAAATTAAATTAAATTATCTCTTTAAATAAATTAATTGTTTCAGTCATAATTATTTATCTACATTATCAATTTTCTCCCAAGAAGATATGAATATTTTTGTAATTTGCAAACGTTTGTTTCTAGCGTCATTATTAGCTATGACTTATTAGGTATTACCTTTCATAATAGCCTTGACGTTAAGTAATATGTATTAAAAGCCTGTTTTACTTCCAGATTACCCATTCCTCAGAATAATTACACTTATAAATATCTAACTATATTAATTAGCTAATTATATCAGCGTATTATATGAGTTAAATAGCTAATTAGACATATTAATTAAGTATTAAAACACAAGCTGTTCATTGCTTACAAACGCTGTTATAAAGAGTTGGCGATGTTATTTTATTGCAATTATTCAAAAAGATTTCGACGAAACAAGAAAGCCGACTCCAACATGGAAATCGGAACTGTGTTAGCTATTATTATTATTGTTACGTCTGCAATTTTATTAAAATTTTATTTGAAAAAGACGTACAGTTATTGGAAGATTAAAAATGTAATATCATTGCCAGTGCTCCCGTTTATAGGATCCTATCTTGATTTATTGCTAGGAAAAAAACACTTAGCTCTCTACACCCAAGAAATATATAGGCGGTATAGTAAATGCGAAAGATTCGTCGGGATTTTTAAGGGAACTCTGCCAGAATTGATAGTGATGGATCCGGAAATCATTCGACACATTTTGGTAAAGGATTTCAATCATTTCCACGATCGTGGAACGCAAGCGAACGAGAAGGATATCTTAGCGCAGCATTTGTTCAACATATCTGGAGAAAAGTGGAGAATGCTTCGGCACAAATTGACTCCGACTTTCACGTCGGCTAAAATGAGGCAGATGTACCCATTGATCTTGGAATGCGGTGAGCAATTACAGAAATATTTAAGAACTGCCTTAAAGGAGAGTGAAGTCCAGGAAATAAGGGAAATCGTGGCGAAATATACGACGAACACGATCGGCTCCTGCGCCTTTGGCATGAAAATGAGCGCAATAGAGAGCGACAACTCTCCTTTCAGAGAAATGGGGAAAAAAGCGTTTACGCCATCAAAAAAGAGAATTTTCGTGCGTTTCCTCTCTGCTATTCTTCCTAAGGTTGCCAAATTATTTAATGTGAGAGACAGACCCGTAGAATTAGAGCCGTTTTTCGTCGATCTTGTGAAAAAGTTGATCATCGCGCGGCAGGAGAATGAATCGAACCGTCACGACTTCATGGATCTCATGATAGACTTGAGGAAAGAAGGATATTTAGGCGGTGATAAATTAGAGATTACCGACGAATTGATAACTGCACAAGCTTTTGTTTTCTTCATAGCTGGATTTGAAACATCTTCCACGACCTTGAGTTACGCTCTGCGGGAGTTGGCATTGAATCCCGACGTCCAAATTAAATTGGTTGAAGAAATCAAATCGACGCTAGAAAAATACGATGGCAAAGTGACGTATGAAACTGTACAAGAGATGCACTATTTAGACATGGTTATAAACGAAACTCTTCGAAAATATCCTCCTGTCGGAGTCCTCGTTAGAAAATGTAATTTGGAGTATAAAATACCGAACACAGATCTAGTTTTGGATAAAGGCGTATTTATTATGATTCCTACGTACGCACTCCAACACGATCCCAAATACTACCCAGAACCAGAGAAATTCCAACCAGAAAGATTTGCGAAAGACGCTGTCAAGACGTTTCATCCATTTGCATATCTTCCATTCGGTGACGGCCCACGCCATTGCATAGGTAAGCAATAATACACATATTTTTATTTTTATTTCTCTGGGAAACAGCTACCAACAATTTACAAATATGTACCAAATCAAAATTGAAGAGACATAAACTATTTATAAGTTTCTACTGAGTAAGCGGTCATATAATAATCTATGTAATTTAAAATAAAGATATATAAAAAGAAATATATAAAAATAAAATCATTTTTATTGTGAAATTGTTAGAAATTTTAAACTATTGCTGAATTTAGTACTAAGTACATACTAGTTTTAATTGCAAGAGTAAATTTAAATTATAGAGAGTAACTAAATATTAAATGAATTAAAAAATAATATATTGTATATATGGTATTATGGTAATAAATAAATAAATTAATCTATGAGCGTCGGGGCGGTTGGATGCCATTGCGACCGCCTCAGACAGATTGTTTACTTTTCAGTCCCTACAACCTTTTTTTTTAAATATTGTATTAAAATATGTGGTAGAATTTAAATATTATTATTGCAGGTTGTAAATGAGATAGTCCCAACAAAACTTCACAGTGTGATTTCTGCCCAACAAGGCATCTCTGTACCAAAGTATCCAATAATTCGGTGGACCGATTTCAACAACAACCTTTCAACCCTTACCTGATGCCAAATGATGCCTTAATGCCAAATTTCAGCTCAATCGGATTAAACTTTTACGCGCTATCGTGGAGGAATATACACACACGAAGAGACACACATAAATTTTAAAAATAAATTAAATAATCATGTAATGTAACACATTATGAGAATAAAACAAAAAAAATATATATAAATAAACACAAAAGGTAATAGGAGAAAATATAATTACATAATAAATGCATTACTTAAGATAATTGTAGTAACTTTTCGCTATATTTCTTAATGTGTATGATAATATCAAAATCCATAACTACGGAATCCTAATGACGACAATATCTATAAAGGAATGCATTTTATGCGTAGTTAAAATTGAGAATCGGCAGTTGTAAGGAACGTTGTGAGTAAGCTTGTCGAGGGGGGGAAGGGGGGGGGGCGGCAAGGAAAAAATAATTTGTTTCTAGATTTGACTAGCATCAACACGATTGTCAATTAAGTTAAGCAGATAAACTGTGTATATCATGCTTCGGCGTTTTTAACGTCATCATCTAATGAAACCAGAGCGACTGCGTACGAAGATGGTTTTACAAAATATAACAAATTTAAACGCTTCGTCATCCGATTCTGAATTGCCCCAGTTCATAAAATATATGTTTTGTATCAAGGGCTCTAATGTAAGAATTAGTTAATATCTTTATAAAATAATTATAATGAAAAAATATTATATCTTGTTTTAATTTTTCAGGATTGCGCTTCGGGAAGCTACAGACCGCAACAGGCTTGATCTCGATATTGAGTAAATATCGCGTTGAACCATGCAATAAAACACCAATGCAAATAAAAATTCACGCTGCTAATACAGTTATGACGAGTGTAGATGGAATATGGCTAAAAGTGACGTTACGTAACTAAATAACTAAGAATCGTTATATTATTAACATACTATATTACATACTATATCGAAATCAACAACGTAGGAGGATTTTTCGGGATTCCTCCCTTCGATGAGTAAATGGAGGCAGGGGATGATTAGAATTAAAATTGTATAATGCGGCGAATTTCATATGTGTGCGGATATTATATTATACCACGTAGACACGCTTTAAACGACCTGTTTGGTGAGTTGAAACCGACGGACGTCAGGCAAACATATCCCAAATAATTTTTATACATTATATACAACATCAGCAATATCATAAAATTATTGATAAAATAAAAGTATAGAGAAATATACATATAGTAATAAACAGAACGAGAACAAAATCCTACAATATATATGCTTTACAATAAATACATTGTTCATATTAGTATTCTTATTCTTAGTTTGTTTGTTTGGTAGTACGGGAGGGGGTGGGAGGGGGGTAGGCAATAGTAAGCAGATCCACTTTAGGCACTACAGAATTTTGTGGAATCCCGACTTCCTGCCTTTTTTTGCTTGTGAAGATCAAATCAAATCAAATCAAATAATTTATTGTCCTAAAAACTAATACATAGTTGTATAGACAGTTGTATTACATTTACATTTGGCCGTGATATGATTGAATTCTTCATTAATGATCAAATTCTTCTATTAGTAATCAAAACATTACAGGTTACTCGTAAGAATAAAGAAGGTAGTATTATAGGATTAAATCGAGTCTCACCATTTAGTTTACAAGATAAAAATCACAGAGTAAAATATGTAGAAAGTTATACAGATGTAAGATATAGAGAAGATATGTAGAAATTAACTCAATAAGTAGTGATTCTATTACATTGAATATAATGAATAATGTAATGAGAATAAAATGAAGGTTATAATGAACATAATAAATTTTTTAAAATACCGATAAAAATAAGTTTTTTTAGTATAAAATTAATAAATGTCAGAAATAACAAAAAAATGTGACGATTGTCAAGAAGTAAAATAAATGTCTTAGTGATTATATTGCAAACAAAAATAGTCAAGATATAATTAATATGTGCCTACCTAATAATAGAAATAGTCAATACATTTTAGTCAAATTGAAAATCGATTAAAAACCTATTAAAGAAAGAGATATAGTCGAGATGCATACAGATTTGTTTGATACAAACACAATATTACCAGCTGCTGCTCTCAACCGTTTCCTTTAATTTATTATCTGAACTGTCCTTTAAAGCACTGTAGTACCTACTGCTCCGTGATTGATATTATTTCTGAAGAAAGGCCTTGGGATCTTCAAATCTCGAAAAATCGTGGCCATGGCTTTCCGGTCAATAAAACCGTAGACTGTGGTTCAAATCGGTCCACCAGAGGGCGCGCTAGTGATACTTCAATCTCGAAATATTTTAGGTACCTGGTGATAGCAAAGATTGTAGTTAAAATCGGTCCACTAGGGGGCGCGCTAGTCATACTTTAATCTCTAAATATTGGACTTGAAGTTCGGTACACAGATGCGTCGTTGTGCCGAAACAATATTGTGTTTTTTATATAAGTTTTATACAAGTGACACAAATAATTTTTAAATTCCGCCGTTTTTTAGAAAATACTGGAATCGTATTGGAAAGTAGGTAGGCTTCCCTACACTTGGATGCGTAATTGTGTCTAACATTCTAAATAATGTAATTAATTAAGGAATAATAAATATCGTAGTATTTGTGACTATGTAAATTAATTTAAGTAATTTATAATCGGTTTGAAAATGACTGATAATTAAAAAATAGTCTAATATTGAACATTTCTAATGGAATAAAGAGCACAATATCTGTAGCCATAATTATGAAGATAATAATGTGATAGTCTTGACATCAGATAATCGAATATACACGAACAATATTAATATTTAAATTAGTGGTCAAATCCAGAAATATAGCCGTCGTCAATAAAATTTAAAATTACGCTCTTTGGCAAAGTTAGTTATCAGGAATTTTCATTTATTTTACATAACGATACTTTTGGAATATTAATTCAGGATTATCCAAATCACTGAAGCCATTTACTGGATTCTTGACTAAGCCATCAAATAAGAATTTTTTGATCATCACACAATGACACGCTATTTACATATAGGTATATGGTAGACGACCTCAAAGAAATATTACCATATCTTCAATATACATACTTATTATGAAAGATTATATCTGTTCTTTAACATACCTCTTTAACTACCTATAAGGGTAAACTTATTTTAAAAAATATGGTAAGAAAGCCTTTAAAACGGATTATTATTTTGTTAAAACATTTGAGGTAAATCCTCGTAGAAATAATTTGAGAATGTTAGATTTGTCATTGTAATAATTTTGATTTACGTATGTGATTATTGAGCATTTATATTTTATATTGTCTGGCATTAATTATTATTAGTATTATATTTATTGTTTGTTGCACTAGTTTCAGTCTATTGATTTTTCGATATTTTTTTTTGATAAATGTAATTAAATCGTTTATTGTAATAAGATATCCAACCGTATTTGCAATTTTAGATGAATAAAAGACTATATATTTTTGACTATAGATCCAAAGAAAAGAAACACCGAACGTGCAGTTAAAAAATCCTCAATAAAAAAAAAATTGTTTAAAATAATCTTGGTATTGTAACGTTTAACTAATAAATATATTAAAAAGAATAAAAACAAGACTGTTGTTACAGAAAGTGAACTATTGTATCTATAATTGTTTTTATTACAGTTATGCATAGAGATACATGTATATTTCCGAAATGTACTCAATCAGACCTTTCATTTGAAACTATACACGATATATTTATGTTAATTTATTGATATTTGGAAATTTGTACATTTAGACACTTATTTACTCAATATTTAGACAATTGAGGTAACCTATGACAGTAGGGGTGACATAAAGATTCTAACAATATCAAATACTTCTAAATCGCTTCAAGCGTTTAGAAGTTATGATGGAATAAAAAACGGAAACGTACATAGATAACCTCTTAACACATTACACTTCTTTTTTGTTGGGCAGTCGTGTAAAAAGAAGTGTAGTAAAATATATGAGCATTTATATTTCAAATGCCAATTGCCTTTATGAAGATTATATTTTGTGGTTATAGAGAAATTGACGATTTTTTGTGCCACAACTGCGGCAACCAAGGTATAGGTGAAAGCTGTTTTACTCATTCGGTGTTATAGACTATATTGAGTACTTGCCCTTAGATTACCCAATAAGACCTAAATATACTTGTATGTCTTCTTATTTTTTCTATATATTTTAGAATAAATAACAAAAAAAATATTTCGTATATCTACCCAGTTAGATGGTCATTCAGGTTCATTAATAAGTATTGTACATTTTCCTTTGGTTATTCTTAAGATTCAACCGTATAAAACCGACCTGCATGCATAGAATATTGAAAAGGTGCTGTCTTGTTTTATTTATCTTCTCGAATGTGCCTCTCCGAGGCTTTGCCGGATTTTATTCTCTGTAATCTCCTGAGTGTTCCGTTTCAAGTGCTCCATGCGCCAGTAAAAGCGTATATTGTAATATATATAGTCATGTGGTAAATTTCATGAAACTTACGACTCTTATAGATAGTTACAGTACCGATATAGATGTCTATTACTGCCTATCTTGTCAGCCGTCCCAAGATGTTGTAACACTCTTAGCATATTGTTTGTTTGTTTGAAAAAATCTATTGCACACACAATATAGTACAACTATTACCTATTGCCAAGTGGCAATATCTTATGACCATACCGCCAAGGTTATTGTTACTAAATGTTTTCGTTGGCACATTTATATACAACAAGTGCATTTTTTTTAAATTAGTGGTATTAATAAATGAGTATAATTACGTAATAAACATAAAAAATGTAAAAAAAAATCAGAAATTTATACAAAATACAATAGTCAAATTTAGACTTAAAAACACATAGGACTATAACTGATATAACGTGTCTCCATCAGCAAATATTGTAAATGTAAAAGAAACAAAATTTAGAATGTTTTTTTGCAAATCTAATTCATTTAAATTTTGTTATTTCAAGGTCTCCGCTTATATCACCACTTATGAAATGAATTTATTCAGAAAGAATGTATGACCAGTAAGATTGATTTCAAATCGTTTCAAACCTCCGAAAGTTACTCAGAGAGACTTAACCGTCATAACATGGACTCACTCGAGGATAGGCGCCTTCAATATGATATACGTTTTCTGTACAACATTATTAATAATGAAATAGACAGTCCCTATTCTGTTGGCAGAATCTCCTACCGAATACCCAAATAATAAGACAAGGGCTCGCGATTTATTTTATCTACCAAGAGTCAATACCAATTATGGTCAAAATATGTATTTTAATAGGGCACTTCGATCATATAACCTAAACTTTCAATGTTTGGATATTTTAAATTTATCTTCAAATACTTGCTTCGAAGAAATTAGAAATACGATAAACAGCCTTCGGGTTTGATTGGTATTTCTTCTTCCGCTAGGTACGTAGGCTGTGGTAAATGGTTACTACACTATAACAATGCTTTCTAGCCAGTATAATATTTTCTACAAAAGTTCATATGTTTATTAACATTATAAATACATTGTGATGCATATTATATATATTTATATTAACTATACTTTTACATTTTATTGTTACCTTATCGTATTATTTATATTAATATATTATTTGTGCACGTGTATGTATGTATATATGTATGTATGTTATACAACATCCTATATCTTAAATACATCTACATAACTCATAATGTGGCTTCCCTATCCCTTTCCCCGTACTTAAATCTGCATTTTTTTCATAGCTCATTGCGCTGTAACAATAGATTTAGTTTATTTGTGAAAACTTTTAATTGGCCTTAGATTTGTATAACATAGGTTAGAATTAAGTATAAAACGCTGTAAGTTTTCCGAAAAATAAAAAATAAAATAAATAAATAAAATTAAAAATTGACTCCATTTTACTGAATACATGCATATCCTGTAAAAAAAATATCTGTATTAAATTTCAACTAGTTACTGGAATCTTACACATATATGTCGATGGCAACAGCGAAACATACTCCTTAAAATTTTACTTTTTAGGAGCAATGTAAATAGACTTTGTATATTTTTTGTATACACTTGTATAGTCTGTAATTTTGTTGGTAAATTTAATGAAGATAAGTATATAAAAAAAAACATCCACCTCCGCTCCATAGCAAACAAAGTCGTTTCTAGTCACCCCCGGTTATCCCCCGGTTATTTCCGCTATCCTGGGTTATCCCCGTCCCAGTCGCAACAGTCGGTTATGTGCGTAAACCGTCCAGGTGCACCCGAAGACTGATTCTTAAGGAAAACTAACCCACCTGCAGGCTTAGTTGCAGGGGAACATAGTCCTTACCCGTGCTCGAACTTCTGCTTAGAAGCTACCGGATGGGTGCCGACCCATAAGTTGGGCCGACCCTAAAACGACGCGGGTCATAGTGACCTAACTGCTGAAGATCTATTAGCAACCAGTAGTTGTCTACAGTCAGGAAGTCACAATTCCTCACTTCTTCCGGTTCGGCATATAGTTCAGCCTGAAGCACCCAATAGACCATTTACGTCAGCGTCCCAACATAAACTTGCCTTCCAATATCGCTTCCAAAAACTGGTTTCGTGTAGCTTGGGTAATAAGATCTCTTGTGCACTTGGATCGGTCCAACTCATGATTCAACTCCTATTCAGTAGCCTCCTCGTGTGGAAGGCTACTCCGGGTTAGACTATCGCGTCTCAGGCTGGTGGATCGGTTTCCTCTGGGGGATTGTCTCCCAGCGCTACTGGACGGTTTGCGCACCGTTCGGCGACGCCAGTCGGTTGTGCACTCTGACTAATTGTTGAAAGAGTCTGGAGACTATGAAATTCTTGAAACGACCTATCGGCCACCCGATCCCGAGTAGTATGACGGGCGAAGGACGCCCAGGTTCGCTGAAAATTCTTATTGAATTATAAAAGGTAGAGGCCGCGTAAGCGACTTCGGTCCCGTAACTAGTCAGGAGAAAGGAGGTATCCTGATGGTTAATTCCAGACGAAGATATCCTGGTAAAACTGGTAGCCAGGGGGCAAGGTGGCCCCACTGGGTTACCTTCCTAGTGCCTCGCTGTAAGGCGTTGGCTATGCTGGGCGGTAGGTTTGTACTGTCCTACAGACTTCTACGCTCACTTTACGGGAGACAGATCAAATACATATTATTAAAACTTTCTGAGGTGACGGGTTCGCCCGTTGTAGTTGAAAACTCATGTTTGTCAACAAAATAACAATATCAATTAAAACAACGGAACGCAACTTCTTCAAATCAACAACATCAGATGATGGCCGCTCCCAAGAAAAACCTTTTTCATACCGTTAGTCAATTTCGCATTTTTTAACATCCTCTCTGTAATGTCGATATCCCAACCACTTATAAATAATAGTCTTTTTAAATAGGGCGCTGACAGTCAGTATTCACGTTCCGAATAGAGCAAGCCTTCAATTTGAAAAGCCTTCAATACATAATTCCAGAATAATGTTCGCGTTGTACTTCGGGGGTTTCACCCAATCGGCACGTTTCGCCTTTAGCTAATAATGCTCTTCGAACGGGAAGCAATCAAGTTGATTAATTGAGCGATCGATGAGGGCAACTTCCTGACCTGAATAGTTTCTTTTTTCTCGTTTAGAAGGGAAATTGAGAACATTAGGGCGACAAAAGGTAAAGGTTTCAGATCCATCAGTATCGCTTTGTTGCCACGCTTGAAGTTCCTCTGCTATTTATTTATTTCTTTCTGTATTGTTGTGTAGAAACATCAGTGTAATATTTAGCTTCATGAATGGCTTGGCTCTATATTTACTCAAAAACGTGTGATATAAGAATTATGCCTATGCGAAAAGTCTGAAATATGAAGGCATGAACCACAAAACATAAGGAAATGCTCTAACAGGCATGGGATGACTTACCTCTACTAACGATGGACATGGGAAAAATTATTATCTGAGAATATTTCAGGGGTCTACAAACAAAAGTAGACAAGTCACATTTTGGAAATTTTTGAAATTTTTATGGAAACCCTTTTACTCCCACAATTAGCTTTTTATAAAAATATCATTGAAGTAAATCAAGACTCTAACGCACAAGAAGAATAAATTACATCGAACATTCATTTAGAAACCGAATTGTGTGAACCACAAGAAGAGTCAAAACAGCTATTCATTTAAAATTTACTAAACTAATTTAAAGATTAAAATTGTGTTTTTATAAATAAAGATAATTAATATTATTTCACAGGTTATTACTTTACTAAATACATTCCTGGTTAGTGCATGTCCTTCATGTTAGCAACAAACTTGGTTATGTCCTATTAGCTTTACAAATGAAACTAGTTATGTCCGCTATTTGGAAACAGAGTTACATATGTCCATTCATTTAATTAAAATAACCCTTATTATTAAAAAGATACCGTGCTAAATATGTTCTGAAAAAAATCAAAATATGCCTTTCTTTTATTTCATGGTTTTTTCTTGGCGCATGAAAACAATTTTGTGAAGTGTTTTTTTCAGTTTGTGTAAAATGACACCCGTGGGACTTGTCTACTTTTGTTTTTAGACCCCTGATTTCTGGAAAAGTTACATAAGTTAACAAAGAGACTTTTGACTATTTTATTTGACTATTGGAATGGTGGTTACTACTGGGAGCTAATATTGGGGGCTAATGGGCCCTGTTGCAGTTTGGCCACTAAGACCCATGCGTCGGGTCGACACTCATCCGGCGGCCTCCACGCAGAAGTGCGAGCCCGGGTAGGACTCTAGCCTGCGAGCCAGTTTCTCCTAGGAGTCAACCTTCGAGCGCTCCTGTGCGGTTTGCGCACCGTGAGGCGTCAGTCTATCGATTGCGGAAAAAGTATTGATTTCTATGGAGCGGGGTCAGTTGTTAACCTTACGACAACTGCTCTTGAAACGACTATTCGGCTACACAATACCGGGTGAAGAGCCGGGCAAAGGATGCCTTGGTCCGCGATAGATTCGATAGACACCGTAACACCGCTACGTATGGGAGAGGACCGCGCAAGCGACCTCGATCCTGTAACAGTCGGGAGACCGGAGTAATCTGGGTGCAACTGGTAGTAAGGGCGCGAGTGTCGGCCCGCTAAGTGACTTACCTGGCTATCTCGCTGTAAGGCGTTGGCTTCTTACGGGCATGTGGCGGAACTTGATGGTGGACTGTTTTGTGGTAAGTCTTCAGCGCGAAAAGTCTCAGAAAGAACGATCAATATCTTTAAAACATCCTGAGGTGACGGGTTCGCCCGTTTTAATTGACAACTCTAGTTGTTGGTTACTCCGACTTTCTTTCTGAGCTGAAGGGGCAAAGTGTCAAAAAAATAAAACTTGAGCCTTATGTTGTAAACGTTTCGCAAAAGAAGGGGTGATTTGTGGAATCACAATTCTTTATTATTTCCCACGATAATTCTTATCTTACGAATGTCTTCCACCAAACGCTGTTTTCACAAGCTATGCTTTTGGTGGAAGGGTACGCGAACCGGTGTATCTTCTTCCTGTTATCAAAATGTTAAAAAAATATTTCGTGGTGGACGTTCTGAGTGCATTGAGGGTACAAAACATGATCCTCAGAGGGAGCTGAAGGTCATACATATTAAAGGATAACCGTAAGAATTGTGTCGACGAGTGGATTATTCGTTAGCGCAAATATATCCAATCGAAAAAGGTCTATTTTAAAAGTGACAACATAATTTGGATGGTAAATCCAAAACTTTATGCTTTATAGAAAAATCCCGGTATATAGGTATAACAAAGCAATACCTACACTAGTATATATTCTGCCAGTCATCACAAAGATACACACTATTTATATATTCTTTTTAAATGTGACTGCGCAACCATCTCACTTTTATGGCATTTACCGATTAGCGGTACGTATATCGCTCAAGCACAGAATAAAAATGACAACAGAAATATCTTATCTAACCATCTTATCGTTTTTTTGTTCATATTCTGTATACGAATAATAGCGAACGCAAACGCATCGTCGCAAAAGTGAGGTTTATCGGTCACTTAAAAATACTACAAAAATGGGTCTACTACCCGAGTTCAACAAGTGCTGTTTTTGCTTTAGCCTTCAGACTGGTTCCGTACTTTTTGGAGGTATATCAATGGTATGTAATTGCTCTGATTTCTAATGCCTTTAAGGAGGGGTACCACCTTAATAAACATCATAACGCATAATCAAAATAAAATACATAGCTGGAGGAAATATATAGCTAAAATATATAGCTTATTAAACAGCTGGAGAACATAAAATTAAAAAAAACATCAAGGAGATCTGATAGGCCACCCTTTCTATAATCTGGCCGAATTCGAGGGCCATGATTTTTCAAATATTGTGCCCATTTAAATTACTTAAAAAGTAGAGACTTATTTATTGTTTGATTATTTTATATGGTGTTATATTGGGAGCTAATGGGCCCTTGCTGAGTTGGCCACGAAGACCCATTCTGTTTCAGGGTCGGTCACACTCACGGGTCAACACCCATCCGATGGCCTCCACGCATGGGGTGCGAGCCTGGGTAGGACACTGGGTCAACCAGTCTCCCCTGGGAATCAATCCTCTGGCGCTCCTGGACGGTCTGCGCACCGAGCGGCGCAAGCCAATCGATTGTGCTCTCCGACTAACAATCGGGGGAGTCTGGGAACTGTATTGTTTCCTATAGAGCGGGGGTAGTTGTCTACCTTACGGCGACTGCTCTTGTAATGACCATTGGCCATCCGATCCCGGTTCAGAGTCGGGCAAAGGACGCCTTGGTCCGCGATAGATTCGGTGCACTCCGTTTCACCGCTTCGTAAGGGAGAGGACCGCGCAAGCGACCTCGAACTCGGAACCAATCGAGAGACCGGAGAAATCTGGTCACAATTGGTAGTTAGGGCGCGAGTGCCGCCCGCCAGGTAACATACCTGGCTACTCGCGGTAAGGCGTTGGTCTCTAACGGGTTGTGGCGTAGCTAGACGTCGGATTTGTTATCTCCAAAGTCTTCTACGCTCACTGTACGGTCGATAGAACGATGAATCGTTAAAACGTCCTGCGGTGACGGGTTCGCCCGTTGTGGTTGACATCTCAATATATGGTGTTATATCTGTACTTTTAGTTTAAAATGCATAACATAGATTTAATTTGATTATTTAACATTTTACTGACTATTTGAATATTACGATGAATAATTTTACTACGTATCTTTTCGAATTACTAACTACTTCAAATATTAGGCTTCTATTTTGATTATTTATATTTATAGTTTGACAATCTAGTAGTCAATTCTTGACTACCTATGTATGTTCAGTAAAGAGTTGTAACGAGACTTACTACCTAACCCAATTATTTTGACACGTCCAAGAGCGGTCTTTAGCCGTCAATTGGACACGACGAAAATGTAAATGTAAATGTATATTTACAAATGTTTTCATACACCGTGGTCCAAAATAACGGTGACAAAATAAAAAATTAAAAGAACTGAAATGGAATGCGTTGACGTTTATTTCTCTTTATTATTACACGACTGCCTAACAAAAAAGGAGCGTAATGTATTCAGGGTTCATCTATGTATGTTTTCCGTTTCTTTATTTCACCATAACTTTAAACGGTTGAACCCATTTAGAAGTGTTTGGCATTGTTAGAATTGTTATATCATCCCGAGTGTCATAGGGTACCTTAACTCCCCAAATATCAAGTAAACAGTAATTGTCTAAATGTCCAAATGTCTATAAATTAACATAAATATGTTAGGTTTAGGTAACATAAACATGTTTAGTGTCAAATGAAATCTCTGATTAAGTACATTTCGAAAATATACATCTATCTATATGGATAAATATATAAATCTCAAATATTTCATTAAAAAAACCGTAACGAAAATAACTATAAATACAATAGTTCGCGTTCTTTAATGGGAGTCGTGTTTTCCTGATTTCAAAAGCTCTCAAGAATGGACACCCTATTCACTCAACCTGGATCCCATAGACTACGGTGTGTGGTCAATCTAGGAAACAAAGGCCTGCACTAGACGGTACAGAAGTTTAAATGAGTTTACAGCAGCTAGGGAATTTATTTATTTATTTATTTATTTATTTTCAGGAAAACCAACAGCTAATTATAATTTAACAATGCCGGAGTAACATAGCAGAGAGCCAATTAAAGGTTTTCACGTTTAAATAACGTTGTAGAAACATATGTGATCTTTCAATTAAAGCTATCGATTAAGAATGCATCAAAAATTATTCAACAATTAATGCTAAAAAATTCACTGTTCAGCCGCTGCCTAGCTGAGTTAACACTCGTACAGAATAGATCAAAGTCAAAGCGTTCGATCATGTCATTGAAATTGTCACTTGTTCGCCACAGAAATGCATTTTGCCTATAGTTGGTACCAGCATGAGGAACATGAAGAGCAGGGTTAAATCTATTGAGTTTGGAAGGAACACGGAGATTAATTTTATTTAGTAAGTCAGGACAGTTAATATTATTGGAGGTAATTTTTAGCAAAAAGGTTAAGTCCGCGGTTTCACGCCGCTTAATCAAGGGGAGGATATGAAATTTCTTGCATAAATTGAAATAGTTAGATGAGCTGTATGGGATTTTCAGACGGAAGCAGAGATATTTCACGAACTTCATTTGAATGCGCTCGATTCTGTTTATATATTTGTCATAAAAAGGGTTCCATACCTGAGATGCATATTCCAAGATGCTTCTGACAAAAGTGCAGTAAAGGATCTTGAAAATAAAATATTGATAAAATAGATTGGATAAAATACCCGTGGAAAGTACGGAATACTGCTTCGAATTTCCTTAAATGTTTGTCGCTGTGTTTCAAAGTTAAAAGGAGGATATTTTGAGATATAATTAACTCTTTTGCTCAGAAATAATTCTATTTTTATTATTTATAGTACAGAGCAACGTCCCAATAGACTTATTCGCTAAAATGTTTGTAAACGTTATTTTGGGCTATTTTATTATAATAAATATGAAAGTAGTTTTATTCAAGATGATGAGTTTATTATGAGAAATACGCAGATATCAAATTAAAAGAAAACCGAAACGTGTTGAAAAACTGAAAAAAATAATAGTTTTTCAGTATTATCCTGCAAAAAAAAATCAGAAAACAATAAAAGCTTCCAAAAAAATAACCTAACGATTTTTTGGCAAATTTTAGTAAGAAACTACTGAACTTCAAACGGTTTACAAATTATTGAGGCTGTACTTCAACTGACTCTAAAATTATTTTGCTTTACCGGCCAACCAACCAACGAGGAGGTAAATTATTGTGACCGTGATATTAATTGCTTCCCATTTCCATTGGCTATTAAGACCATTTCCAGACTGAAGTCTGTCTGTTGGGAGCTAATGGGCCCATGCTGGGTTGGCCACGAAGACCTATTCTGTTCAGGGTCGGTCACACTCACGGGTCAACACCTATCCGACGGCCTCCACGCATGAGGTGCGAACCTGGGTAGGACTCTGGCCTTGGTCAGTTTCCCCTGGGAATCAAACCTCTGGCGCTCCTGGACGGTCTGCGCACCGTGCGGCGCAAGCCAATCGATTGTGCACTCTGACTAACATCTTGCGGTGTCGACTACAACGGGCGATCCCGTCACCACAGGACGTTTTAACGATTAGTCGTTCTGTCGCCCTGCAGTGAACGTAGAAGACTTTGGACAGTACAATCCTACGTCCAGCTACGTCACAACCCGTGAGAATCCAACGCCTTACCGCGAGTTAGCCAGGAATAAACCCGGCGGGCTCGAGATACTCGCGCCCTCACTTCCAATATTGTGACCAGATTTCTCCGGTCTCTCGATTGGTTCCGAGTTAGAGGTCGCTTGCGCGGTCCTCTCCTATATGAAGCGGTGAAACGGAGTGCACCGAATCTATCGCGGACCAGGGCGTCCTTTGCCCGCGTCTTGCCCGGGATCGGATGGCCAATGGTCAATTCAAGAGCAGTCGCCATAAGGTACACAACCACCCCCGCTCTATAGGAAACAATACAGTTCCCAGACTCCCCCGACTGTTAGTCGGAGAGCACAATCGATTGGCTTGCGCCGCACGGTGTGCAGACCGTCCAGGGGCGCCAGAGGTTTGGTTCCCAGGGGAGACTGGTTGGCCCAGTGTCCTACCCAGGATTCGCACCCCATGCGGGGAGGCCGTCGGATGGGTATTGACCCGTGAGTGTGACCGACCCTGAACACATGGGTCATAGTGGCCAACTCATCATGGGCCCGTTAGCCCCCTAAAAGACTAACAGTCGGGGGAGTCTGGAAGTTGTACTGTTTCCTATAGAGCGGGGGTGGTTGCGGACCTTATGGCGACTGCTCTTGAAATGACCATCGGCCATCCGATCCTGGGTGAAGAGCCGGGCAAAGGACGCCGTGGTCCGCGATAGATTTGGTATACACCGTTTCACCGCTTCGTAAGGGAGAGGACCGCGCAAGCGACCTCGAACTCGGAACCAATCGGGAGACCGGAGAAATCTGGTCACAATTGGAAGTAACGGCGCGAGTGTCGGCCCGCCAGGTAACATTACTGGCTATCTCGCGGTTAAGGCGTTGGTCTCTTACGAGTTGTGGCGTAGCTAGATGGTGGACTGTTTTGTCCCAAGTCTTTTACGCTCCTTGCAGGGAGATAGAACGACTAATCGTTAAAACTTCCTGTGGTGACGGGCTCACCCGCTGTAGTCGACAACCCAAGTTGAAGTCTGTCTGTGTGTCTCTGTGTGTGTGTATTCCTCCACGATAGTTCCCAAGCGCTTCATTCGATTGAGCTGAAATTTGACCATGCAGGCATCGTTTGGTCATTGCGAGAGTTAAAAAGATTTTAGTTTAAATCGGCCCAGCAAAGGACACGCTAGTCGTATATTGATCTAAGAGACTCGAAATTCGGCCGGGAAAGTCTCAGAGTACCACAACCGATTTTTTTATTTTATAACTCGATAGTGATTATTATTATCCTCACAATAAAAGCCTTTTTGAGTATTTTACAGCATTTCCTCCATGTATTGAGGTATAAATTCGTATTTACAACATACATTGTGTCTTTGGTTACCTATCCGTCACTGGGTCTTAATTATATAGCGTTTCTTTACACCTTCTTTATTGAAATCTTTTCAGGTAGAAGCTGCGTTGATAGCCGGCTTGAATTCGATTCTTCTAAACACATACCTACAGGCTTTCAATGAATTTTGGGATGGTAAAACGGTTCTAATAGCGGTATTTTCTATGGAGATTTTGTTTTGCTTTGCGTATTTTTGGGTTTCGGTGTTTTTAATCCTGGGAGTACGGAGAGTGAGTATATCTTAAAAGTTCTCGTGGAACTGACATTATTTACCCAAGAGTCTTACATTTTTTTTCAGGAAAATCTTCGTTACATTAAGATATTTATTATATTCAGGACATTGATGATTCTATATGCGTTTTTTGCTGTGGCCATCGTTCTATCATCTGGAAGACTTACTATGGATTATTATGTTGCTGTTAATATCTTCTTCCAATGTGAGTACTGTGATAAAAGAATATTAAATATTTTTTAAATTTAATTCTGTAAATTGGGGTGGGATCGTTCACGCAGGTACTTTTTCCTTTTTATTTATACCTATTCTCATCTACTAGCAGATCGGGATGCATGTTTATACATATTATATAATAGCGAAACCGAATAATGTTTAAATGACATGTCACTATTCGCGGCGTTATTCAGGGATTAGTAATTTAAAGCCAGACCATAATTTTAGTTAAAAAATATAAAACTTTCCTAAAAGGAATAAAAAACAAAGTATCCCAAGCTGCAATCTAAACAAATGATTTATCACCTTGATGTTGTGATAGATTACTGACATTTTCGAAAAAAAAATCTGTTACCTAATTTTCTTGAAGCCATTAACATATTAAATAAAGTGTTAAGGGGAAGAACGATCAAACTCAATTTGACTTTTAAGGATAAGCTACTATTTTATGCGTTATAAATTTAGGTCAAATATATTTTTTTAAAACTCAACTGTATTTGGTCTAAAGACAAAATATATTTACTTCTCACTCGAACAAACCTTTTCTAAAAGGTCCTGTTTTAATTCAGTGTTTTTTTTAATGAAATTACCATGTTCTTGAAAAACAAAATGTTCCTATTGTTTGGTCTCCGTTTAGATAATCTAATCTTGTCTTGGATAGAGTTTGGCCCCCGGGATTTTTTCATCTTAGGCCCGAGTAATTGCGAATGCGCCACTGTCCCGGTTACTTCTTTAGTTTTGAGCCATCAGTAAAAATGTTTATATTTCAGATGTCTCTTTGTTAACTAGGTTGTCGCTCTTATTACAGATCTTATTATGTAACTTTTCGCTTATGGATAATCGCACCCAAATCGTCTTCAAGTTTTGCTTATTAAAAAATATTTTATATGCACATAATAATATGTATATGAGATGTGGCATTTTTACTTAGGAGGGCAATTCATGTATTATTAGTTGACCATAAGTTGTTTGGTTGTATTTCACTATTTAACTGGTACTTTTATTAAAAAAATAAAATGTTTTTTTTTTAATTTAATTTATTTATTGAGATACTTATGATTAGGAATACAGTTTATTGATCATGTAACGGTTGGTTCTTATATAATTATATAAATTATTTCATAATAAATATAGGGAGGTTTAACACATCTTACATGACCTTTGCTGCCAATAGCACATCTAACTAGGCGATAATTTGGCCCGTCTCTATATTATGTGCATATTTTTATGCAATTTTAACAAATTAAATGTTTTTTTTTTACATTAAATTATTTGGACCCATCACCTGTATATACACATAAATATACCAATTTTATAAAATATATAGCTATTAAATAAATACATTTATAGTTCAAATTTAATAAAATTTAATTAAAAATAATAGATAGTATAATTAGTGATAAAATAAACACGACTGCGGATACAATTAGGGAACTATGGTATTTAGAATAAATAGAACGAATTGTTCGCGCTGAAATGAACGTGTTTTAGAGGATTGAGTTTTTATAGTAACATTCGTAGAAACAAAATTCAATTTAGGAAAGCTCCGTTTCGGCTCCGTGCTATCTTTATAAACATCTAGTGCTTATAGACGATTACGCATTCTTTCTTCGACGCGCTTTGTCTAAGGCCTGCGACATCTCCCGCTGTGCAATTGTCCTTTAAAGGGGCTTCACCTGAGACAGGCCCATCGGCTTAACTTTTTGAGTGTGGCGTCGCAGTGCTGCGCGCCCTGCGGCAGGTATCTCGAAACGATCGCGCGCCGCCACGCCGCCGCCGCACTCAGTCGGTTGCCCTAGATGCTCAAGTAATAGATTATTTTTTATGAATATTTGTGACTTATATATTTATGCATCTAGATATAAATCGTACCTTTTATTTGTATTTGGACTACCGGGTTTATTCCTGATGGCCGTGTCAAATGATGATTGTCAACACGCAATCGCGTAACACGGCGAATTTATATTGAAGATGCTGCTTTCTCCTTATATGAGAACGAGGAGTCGCGGCACGGCACCTTATGGCATTCGGGATGACATAAAAATTCTAAAAATACCACACACTTCTAAATCGGTTCAAGGGTATAGAAGTTATGGTGGAATAATGAAACGGTAAACATAAATATATGAATCCTAAAAACTTACCACTATTTTTTTTTTGGCAGTTGTGTAAAAAATAGATTCCAATTGGTAATAGCACTGGTTTTGTGTTGATGACCCACCTGTGTAGCAATAGGCAGGTCGTTCACAAAGACAAGAAATAGAAAGATCCCCGAGGGCACGCTGTTGAGTACCACAAACCGACATAATATCGAGGTCTGATACATCTACCAAAATATTATGTACGGTCGTAGACACCTAACAGAAGCTCCGGTAAATAGTGATTTTCTTCATCATCACGATACGAGGAATAAATTCAATCCACATAAACCGACAGCGACTTAGCAAAGTGCGATACAGTTTTATTCGCCAAAATTTGTCCTTCTATAATTTGTAATTCAAGAGCAAATTAAAAGCCTTGGAGAGGACCAATTTAAAAAGATAATTATACATAATCTGGTAAGAAACCCAATTTATGGTATAAGGGAGTTTGAAAATTCTGAGTTTATTTTCCATGTTGATGATTAATGAAATGCGTAAAGTTTCAAACATGCTATCATGATAGCTGACATTCTAATTTTCATATAATTTATTATACATCTATTCATTTAAAAAAAAATACGAAGGCATATTGCTGGATTGACAATAAAATATATATTTTTTGATTATTCTACATAGAATTTGCATTTCTATTTTAATATATTATTCTCCCTGACTCTTAAATCACATTAGCATATTTCGATTATTTGTATGTAGGTAATATTAAATATTATATTACAGCCATGACAACAAGATAGTTATATTTTTAATAATTAAATTTTTAGCTTTTAATTTTGTGACGCATCCAAGTGTAGGAATGCCTATCTACTGGAGTAGTTGATTGTATTGTATTGTATTGTATTGAACGCCACGGACAAACATCTTGTTAGTTCGAAAGGAAGCTGCAAATTCGAAGAAAGTAGCCACTGTTACTGCACTGCTCCGTTCCACATTACGCATCATTCTACTGACATTTCTTTTAGAATATATTTTTAAATATATTTTTAAATTCATAAGTAATTATAAATTTTCAGGTCTCCAGGCATACTGGACCCTAGCCGTATACAACCATTATAAACAACTGAAAAGAAATATAGAACCAGTGAGACACAACCAGCAAACGACCTATCCGTTTATTCAACAAAGTGTTATCTTCACTCAGGCACCTCAGGCGTAAGTAAACAAAAACAATTTTTAAATTAAATTTACTGAAATGTTCAATCGCCATCAATCGTCATATCGCCACCATCACCATAGTACCATAGCACAATCACCATAGCACCATCAAAATATGCTCTATAGGGTGAGTTTTTAAATAGTTACATCCTTGAAGTGGGCGAATCAGTACGAGCAAAAAAGCATTTTTTTACGAAAATATTTAAGAAAAGCACAAAAAAAATAACTTCTGAAACTTAATGTTTTGAAAAATAGTATAAAAAGAGGTGATCGCTTTGCGCCATCTAGCGGTAGGTAAAATATCGCGAATATTGTTAATTTACGATATTTTACCTATTGCTACATGGCACAGCACGCTCAACGGTTGTCAAACTTGTAATTATTAGTAAAAAAAAATTAATTCACAAAAAAATTAAAGGAACAAACATATTTTTTTAATGATTTTTCCATTTTTTTTAGCTTGATTTTTTAAACGTACAACAGTACGAGTAAATATCACCCACTTCAAGGATGTCACTAATTGAAAACTCACCTGTATATGGAAAAGTGAAGGCGATTTTTGTTTGTATAACATTTCAGGTCCACAAGCATAATGGATTCTAGTCGTATGCAGCCAATTCAAACTGCTGAAAAAGGATACAGAGCCTAAAAAAGATAACCAGCAACCATGCTAATTTACTCAATAAAAGTACTCTAAAGAAATTATCTTAACGGTATATTTTTTTTATTATTTTATCAAAAAGACGTAACGTAACGGAACCGTATAAGGGAGTACGTATAATTTATCCCAGATTTTTACTTCTACTTATGCATATGATCAATTTGTACGAGGGTTCTTCTGCCGTATTCCTGAGGCACGTTTCAAGCTAAATGCCCTCGAACTCCCGGAAGCAATCAACGTGATTAATTGTACAAACGATTTCGGCATTTACAAGTCGTATTTTCTGGCGATACTGAAACAAGTAAATATATGAAATGTAATAAAAAAACACGACTGCCCTTACAAAAAGCAAACTATTGTATTTATAATTATTTTTATTACGATTTTTTATGAAATGTTTGTGATTTATATATTTATCTATATAGATACATGTATATATCCGGAATGTGCTTAATCAAACCTTTCATTTGACACTAAACACGATATATTTATGGTAATTTATTGATATTTGGATATCTAGACAACTACTTACATGCATATTTGGACAGTTAAGATACCCTATGACACTCGGGATGACATAAAGATTCTAACAATATTCCATACTTTTGAATCCGTTCGAGCGTTTATAAGTTATGATGGAATAAAGAAACGGAAAACATACATATATGAACCCTGAACACATTACACTCTTTTTTAACACGCTTTTATTAGGTCGACCTGTATGTAACTTTGTAATGGAATCTAAGGTAACTAATTTAACCATCTTCCAAGGATCGTAGCGCCATGAAAATTGGCAGCTGTATGTAGTTCTGATGATAATACAATAATATGGTACCGTCGAACTGATCTGATGATGGAGTCGGAAATATGAACTGGAACTTCTTAATGGAACATCGTATCATAGCTGTGTTTGGACTTGTTAGAAAAGTCTTGGAATGAACTTTGACCACGATTAGGTTTCAAGGTCTGATGATGAAGCCGGAAGATAGGCACTGGCATTCCATGATGGAATATCGTATCATAGCCGTGTGTATGTGTATATCGTATCATAGCCCAAAAGTGTGTTTTTAGTGTTTTTTTTTAAACTATTAATTTATTATTTGTTGGGCAGTCTTGTTAAAAGGGGACGATTCAATCAATATAAACGAAGCGATTCTGCATAATGGTATACCTACTATTGAATTCTTAAGGGTAAATTTAATATAGTTTAATGTTGCTGTTTAAAGTCTCTAATATCAATAGTCAAATAAATTATGATTCATGAAATTATGAAATCTATAGAAGCAAATTTAAAATATCGGTAATACTGCAATATGTTGAAAAGTGTACAAATATGTCGACATTCGCGATATTGCATTTGTGAGTAATTATTTCTGATGTCGTTAATCATCGGTGAATGCCCGATTTCTATCTATATCTATAATGAATTGATATCAATTGGCATATATTTATACTGTTGAATTGTAGTACGAAGTACGAAAACAATAGCGAATATAACAATTTCACCGAGTCTTATTTTGTTTTACGAATACTAAAAATCCGAGTCATTTCTAACAACTTCTAGTAAGATTTACTTCTAGTAATTATACCTGCAGTTAATAATTAGTATACTATTTTATTATCGGAAAAACAAATAATTTACCTATTACCTGTGAAAGAGACCCTATAGGTCTTTCGTGTGACATAAGAAATAGCACTCCTAAATCCCGCATACGAGGGCTGTCATATTGCTGCAGCGAACCCGCAACCCTAGAGAGTTATAATGACATCGAACCATTCTGTCTTCCATGAAACAGTCAAGCGAAGCCAATGGCCTGTAACAAACCAACGCCCTACAGCGAGACACTGGGAAATGCTACCAAGAGGGCCGACCTCGCGACCTTACTATTTGGACGAGTCTCCATCCTCTAGTCCGGTCACGGATTCGAGGTCGCTTGCGCAGGCTCTACCTAACGAAAGCGGTAATTCACATCGAATTTGTCGCCGTTCTGATGCGATTTTTGCCCGCCAAGGTTACTCGGGGTTGGGTGGCTAACAGATTGTTTCTACGGACAGGTGACGCCAGGTCAACAGCTACCTACCTCCGCTTCACGTACGTCTCCAGACTTCCCCAGTTTTCCGCCGGCAGTGACCTTAATATTTATTTTGTATTCATTGGATTATTTTCATAAAATCATAAATTAAGTTCAGCTAATCTGTAACACGACATCCATTGACTGTTCGGCGGTACGAAGTTCGCTGGGTCAGCTAGTAAATATATAAATAAGGAAACTAAATAAGTGAAGTTGTTTGAAATAGTCACAAAAAGCAACATTTTTATATTTCGGAAAAATGGATATAGTGTATGTACGAATACATACAAACTTATAACTAGAAAATTTATTTCCATTCAAACTAATACTGGCGAAAGTTATACCTGAATAATCAGATAAATACCCAAAGAAGGATGCCGTGAAAACATGGACAAATATAGATCAATAACAAAGTTTAAAAAAATATTTTAAATAGCTTTGTTTATATCTTCAATACACTCGGAGCAATAAGTTGTAGAGTTCGGTTTTTTAAACCAGACTATCGACTGTTGATTCCACGTCTAAACTACTCCATAAAGTGTTGAACGGATTAGATGAGTCGTTGATCTATTTTGTGACCTTTCTAAAGATTTTGACTGCGTAAACCACGAAATTTTACTGGAAATACCAGAATAATGTGGCATTTCAGAAAAGTAGCTACAGTTAATTAAATCATACTTGCAAGAAAGACATAAATCAAGTGATATAAATGGAACGAGAAAACAATCCCTTATTGTAATCAAAGGCGTACCTCAAGGCTCTATTCATGGTTCGTTTCTATTCTTAGTAAACACAAATAATCTTCCAGGATCTGTATCATCAGACATCGGCGATATCACACTATTTGCAATTGATATACATATCTCTTATCTTTTGTAGACCATCGACAAAATAAGAAGGCATTGATAAAAGTATTAAGTCCGCCACTGACCGATTGGCCAACTTTTGGAATGGTTCAATGCTAATTCATGTTGATAGATCGAAAATAATTCTTTTTCCGAGCTACTCGTATTGACTGTTGAAATAAATTATATGACTACTTTGAGATTAAAAACGCAGAGAAATATTTTTTAAATTTAACGATTGAAAATGACTCGTTGTTCAACGTGTAAATAAATAAACAACGGCGGGATCATAACCGTGAATAAATTATACTAAAATAAATAAATAGATTCTAATATGTAGGTACGTTACAAAATGAGACGAAATCGATGCGCGCAAATCCCTCAAACACGTAATCATATATACGCGCTTTTACACGTAATCTTATATATGTCTGTAAAACACCGACTGACCTGTGATGATGATCCTCGCCTAGCTGAAGTCCCAGCACTGCTACGGACCCTCGAGGTGCCTGCTGGTGGATTTTTCATGCAAGTCTCTTCGACAATGTCTCACACACGACCCACTCGACGCGGATTAGTTCTTTCGCGGAGTTTTATAATGATTTTGCGGAGCGCTTCAAGAAGGCGATAAATAAATCGGTAAATGTATATGCTGTCGTTCAGACGACGCGGCGGATAATTATAAAAACTAGCGGCGGGTAGGCATTTTTCGAGCAAAAACGCAGTACTGTCAGCGTTCAAGTCTCTCTACTTCTTCGGAATCAACATCTGTCAGTGAAATCGAACATCCACATACACTAATCAAATGCTGATGCAAAAGATACTTTGCGCGCAACCAATGACCTTAAATGAAATATTCATTTAGACCAATTATCTGAATAGCTCGATTTTGCCTATAAAAGAAATAGAAATCTCTGTGGTTTCACAGCGGCTGAATCTGTTTATTATGCTTATTTGAAGTCATTACTCACTTATGGATTGCTTTTTTGGGGAAACGACGCTACCATATAGCGAAAGAATTTTCCTACTGCAAAAGAGAGAACTTCGCAGCTTGTATAAATTAAACAGCACGACTTCATGCAAATACTACTTCAAAGAGGCAGATACAATTACGATATATTCAGAATATATTCCTATGTATAATGTATGCTCGACGTCATTTAGAGGAGAGATCTATAATTGTGGACATACACTCTCAAGATACACGTCGTAGAGCCCGATTTTTCGTGCCCCTTGTAAGGTTGACTATATTACAAAAGAGTTACCTTTACCATATTATTAAGTTTTACAATCTTCTCCCTAGCGATATTAACGTTTTAGAGGATGTTAACGTCCTCTAAAAAACGTTTTAGATGACGTTTTAGAGGATAAATAAGTTAGTAGTAAAAATACATTTTTAAAAACAAGCTTTTATTAAAATGTTCTGTCCCGAGCCAAGCCTGGGTGCAGCAGCCATGTCATAGTGGAACTTAGACCGGGATATCATAATTGACGGGCTATACAGAATTGTGTATATGTGCTGTTGACAGTTTAGGAGTCCCCTTGTTGGAAGCCAACCTTTGGTGCCGCAGTCCTATCGCGAGAAACTGAGAACGGGCTATCATAATTGAATGCGTATACAAAATTTCGTTTTTGTGCTGTTGACCGTTGAAAATTCCCGAATATTTGAGTAAAAATAAACGATGGAAAGACAAATAAACATCTGATTTTTGAAAAATAATAACATGGCCTTGAATTAAAATTTATTTGAATTTAAAATTCGAACTCAAACCTAAGTTATCCAAGTTCAAATTGGCCATTGTGAAAAAACAGCAATTACATAGGTACAACTACATAGGTTTTTAACACGCTTTTATTAGGTCGACCTGTATGTAACTAACTATGTAATGGAATCTAAGGTAACTAATTTAACCATCTTTCAAGGAGCGTAGCGTCATGAAAATTGGCAGCTGTATGTAGTTCTGATGACAATACAATAATATGGTACTGTCGAACTGATCTGATGATGGAGTCGGAAGATATGAACTGGAACTTCATGATGGAACATCGTATCATAGCTGTGTTTGGACCTGTTAGAAAAGTCGTGGAATGAACTTTGACCACGATTAGGTTTCAAGGTCTAATGATGAAGACGGAAGATAGGCACTGGCATTCCATGATGGAATATCGTATCATAGCCGTGTGTATGTGAATATCGTATTATATCCCAAAACGTGTTTTTAATGTTTTTTTTTAACTATTAATTTATTATTATTTAAAATGACAGTGGCTTCAGAGCAGGTTTAATTACCGAAGAAAGGAATTTCGTCAATTTATTCTTACTCGGAAACAAACACTATATGTTATTCCCAAGATTATCATATTTGTAACAATTTAGCAAATATAGGGACGGCTTGAGGGCGACTAATACTCGTATCGGAAAAACGAAGTCCAATGTTAAAATTAATATCTTATCTGGCCCAGCTTATCAAATTCGGCATATCCTTATTGAATTGAGCGATGGTTCAATCGTTATCGTGGAAGTTCAAATCACCGGTTCTTAAAATTGTTACAAAATGGTTTCAGTGTCTGGTTTCGGCAAGTGTTGTTTTTGTTTTAGTCTTAAGTTTGGGTGTATACTATTTGCGGTGGCCTCTGTGGTATGTACCAGTAATAATCATCTGGAATTGTTCCTTCATAGATGCACTTGTTCGATGAGAGTGTATCGAAAGAACGAACCCATTATCGCAGATTTTGAAGCTCGAAATTTTTATTATATCTAAAATTTTTTTCTGTTTTTAAAGCTATAATTTTATGTTTTCAGATAGAAGCCATACTATTAGAAGCGGTGAATTCATATTTGATATATACATACTTTCATCCAACAGAGAGTATATTAGATGATAAGCCTGTTGTTGTCGTGGTTTTTTCGCTGGAAATTGTATTGAGTTTTGCGTTATTTTGTATTTCGCTGATATTATTCTGGGGAATATGGAAGGTAAATAGTTAACATTATTATTAATTATTAACTAAACCCAGCCTAGTAAATATTTTATATTTTGGTTTCGGCAGAAAAATCTTCGCTGCATTAAGATCTTTGTGATGTTCAGGACTGCAACCATAGTATACGGATTTTTTTCAAAATGTGTCGTCCTTTCGTCGGGCGGGTTGGTCGAGCATTACATTTTTGTAAATGTTATTTATCAATGTAAGTATACCATTTGAGTTCCTATTTTAAGGTTTTCAACAGTAAAAAAAACCTTTTTCATCACTTCAGGTCTCCAAGCGTACTGGACGCTTTGTGTATACAGTTACTATAAAGAACTGAAAAGTGAACAATTAGAAGGAAGGCGTAGTCAGCAAACGGATATATTTATTCATGAGACTGCATTTTCAACTCCTCAGACACCGATACCATTACTGTCGACAAGTTCGTCAAGATAAGAATAACTGCAAGGATATTCAATGAAATCAGAAAATTTCATTGTTTTTTATTCAAACAAAAACTTTCCGCGATCAAAGCAACAAAATACAAGAATACCTAAATCTGTAGGTTTGTGTTTTTTTTTCTTTTTTTTTTCTTTGGGACAAGGATTTTCGATAATAAGTCTTATCGATACTTAGGATATTATAAAAATAATCTTAATAGATATAAAGTAAGACCATCTAAAGCTGCCATACTCAACCTGCGGCCCGCCGACCTTTTCATTGCGGCCCGAAGGTGGCTCAGTAGAGGAAAAGTCCTGGAACGGTTTTACTCTTTGCGATAGGAAATAATTTAATTTTTACAACAAAATGATAAAGTTTACAGTGAACTTGAAAATGACAGTCGGTGGTGTATTTTGGCTTTTCTTTGCGATGTGACAGAATTATTTATCAGATGACGAGTTAAGTATTTGCTTTCGAAGATAAACTGGATTTGTACATAGAAGAAATACAAAATAAAAATTGCACAACTTTCCAACAATGGTAAAGGCTCAACAAGATGGCATTGATGTTTCCCTAGAAAACTATGTATTAATTTATAATTACTTAGATTCCTTAAGCAAGGAATTCAAGCGCAGATTTCAGGATTTAAGAAAAATCAAGAAATGTTTTTTGCTAGTCGAAAATCCCTGGCACTTACAAATAGCTTCAACACGTAGCAGCTAACCAGTTAGCTGCTCAGTGAGCCACAATCACGCAACTGACTGCATTTGGATTTGAGAACGCAAATTTATTAGATGAATTTATTGAATTTAAAAACGACACATATCTGGAAGCAATTTTTAAAGAGAAAAGAGAAGTAAAAGAATATGAAGAATTTTGGAAATTAGTACCCGTTAATTATGAAACCTTGAAAAATTGTGCACACTTGCTGTTGACGTTGTTTGCATCAACTTACCTCTGTGAATCGTCTTATTCTAAAATGATATATGCAAAAAATGCCTACAGATGACGGCTTACTGATTCACACCTTGATGACGTGTTGAGAGAAAAGCATGTAGCAATTATAAGCCGGATCTAGAGAAAATGGTCAAAAGTAGGCAATGTCAACAATCTCATTAGTTTTAAATAAATGATTACGTTTAAAAGTTTAGTTTTATTAACGTCTTCTGTGGATTTATTGTAATATAGGTTGTTGCGGCCCGTCTGATGTAGCACTCACTCGTATTTGGCCCAAGAAAAAAAAAAGGTTGAGTAAAGCTGATTATTCTAAAGCATATTTAATGGAAACAGAAAATTTTGTTGTTTTTTATTCATTTAATATCTTTATATCCCCGATTAAAACAACAAAATACAAGAATACCTTACTCTGTGGGTTTGTGTTTTTTTTTATGTTTTTTTCTGGACTTTTTCTAATTTTTGATGATAAATCTTATCGATAATCACGATATTATAAAATAATCTTAATAGTTATAAGACAAGATCATCTAAAGCTGTAAAAGCATCTTTATCCATACGTGCACAACAGCATAACGATACAAGCTCAAAAAACATCTTATATCATGCACATACATACACACAAAGCACATACAATTTGATGACTTAAAATAATTAGTATTCCTCCCGTCATAAAGTTCCCAGGTAATTATACTTACTTCTCCTAATGTTTATTTTTTAGTTGTCATTTTGAGAATGTAAATCTAGTAATTTGTAATATTTCTTGTTTAATTGCTATAGCATTTTAAATAAAGTCAAAATTGCTATATTAGGTAATACGTGGAAACCATCTCATTGATATCGAATTTATACTTTGTTTAATTACTTAATTTAATTTGAATAATCGCTGAAAGTGCAGGATTTCCGAATAAAATATATAAAAAGTATTTCGTAATTATTATTTATTGAATTTATTGTTTATTAATTAATTATTAATTTTTTTTAGTTATGTAATTCATTATTTTTCAAAAGACTAACCTTAGAAGTAGAATATGAGTTCGATTATTTTCAATATTTTATATTTCGTTATCTTAAACCTTGATTATATGAATTATCTTTTTTTTTAATATTATGAAATATATGAAATATAACATGATATAACATGATATAATATTATGAAATATAACATGAAATATGTGTACGTATTTTGTGATTTAAATTTGGATTATTTTATTATTCCGCATGTTTATATATAAAACATGTGGTGGTAATTTGTGATACATTTTAATATTCATATAGGAAACTTACACAACTTTAAATTTTCAAACACAATTTACCTTTATATTTTACAAAATTTAGACGCGATCTATTTTCTCGATCATTGCAAAATTAAACTGGTGTACTTAATAATAACACCAGTCCTAGAACGTGAATTTATCAGTTGCGCGATATATCAAAACATTATTAACATTATCAAACATTGTCCAACAAGCAATAATAAATTTCACTCCAACACAGACTTTATGCCCAGCGAGGTGGAAAAATCCATCCAAAATTTGTACATTTTCCAACTATTTAAAATATTTATGTTTTAGCCAGAGGTTTATTTGGACGGATGCCCAAAGGCAGTATTCATTCGTTGTTGTGTATGCCTTGGGGATGGGACAAGTGACCGCGGCCAACTGGGTGCGCCGACTGGGCGCTGCTAACTGGGCGAGGGACAACTGGGTGCGAGCCTAGTGAGCGCGGGAAAGGTGGGCGCCAAAATTATATTATGCAATATATTTATATATTTATTTATTGTGACTGACGAGAAATATTTTTATTGCTTCATTATATAAAAAATAACTAATGGTGAAACATTACCTTGCATAAAAATAAAAATATCTATATTATATCAACAGAGCATCAACTATTTCCAGTCTTGGAACTTATTTGAGTAAATGTATTTAAAAGCTTTCATAGTATTTAGAATACTTTTATTTATATATTAGAAAAGAATTTAAAATACTAGTAATGATAATAGAAATATAAACGGGACCATAAACATAAAGAGAGGTGAGCATTTTATGATATTTTTTGATATTTTGCACTAAATTTATTAAGTTTTATTGTCAACAATATAAAATGGCAGCAACGCATAGACAACACAGGATCAAGAACTAGAAAACTTAACCCAGTCAGCGGCGCCCAGTTAGCAGCGCCCAGTCGGCCGCGCCCAGTTGGCCGCGCCCACTTGTCCTAGACCGGTATGCCTTTGCTTGTTTGTAGTGCTATGAGCATGTTGTATGGTCCTCGACATGCTGTTACTTTTTTCACATTCCCATGGTAGCCTATTAAAATCTTTCTATTATGTACAGCTGTATACTGTAACCTTTCTAATATACCGCAAGGGCTTTTAAGGATTATCTCGTTGAGTAGTTCTATAGTTAAGTTTTCTAGTTCTCGATCCTGTCTTTTATATGCGTTGCTGCCATTTTATATTGTTGTCAAAAGCATTTGATACATGATTTCCTCTCATGTTACTTGCATTTCCATGGTTTGCTACAGTTGTGTAGGGTGATGTTAGCTTTTGTTTGGTATATTTAGTCAAAAGTATATGTCATAAATTTCATCGTATCTTTATTTAGAGTTAGTAAATATCCGTTGAGCCAATTATTTACAATTTTTAGACCTGTCTTTGCCCCCCGGAATTTCGGTGACCACGTGTATCTTGAAAACGGTATAATATTTATTTTTATTTATTTATTTATTTGAAGTAAAATACGGGATACACAAAATATGCACATTCCTGTTGCATGACAGCTACGGACTGACAGTTGAACCTTTGGTTCCCGTCATATCACAGCGTCGGGCGTGCCCAGTATTTGGATGGGTGACCGCTTGAATGTTGCCACGTGATGTTACAAAGCTCGTAAGAAAATTGTCATTAGATATTAAGGTGGATCGTTGCCGTTAAAAAAAACGTATTTGTATCAGTAGCAAAAAAGATAGCAGAGTGCAGCATCTTGATCACTACGTCAACGCCGCCTAACTAGGCCTAGGCCTGTACTAACTCAAGCATTCAGGGTAATTATTTTACCTGTTTGCGCACGTTTGGTTTATAATTTAAAGAAAAAACAAAATGGATCAAATTAGGTACTTATTAGTAGTATTCAAACAATCATGAAATATAATTTAGAAAAATAGATTTAGGGTGGTTTTAAAATGAAGAATTAGTTTAACATTGTCTAAAATATTTCAAATTACTAAATATCTTAATTATATTTCAAAATTATAATGTCTTAGAAAAAAATGTAGTTAAATTTAATAATACAATCGTCAACAAAAATATATGTATTCGTTAGAACGACAAAATAAAATACAATATAAACAAAATAGGTGTTAATATACAAAAAATATATTTAAAATTATCACCAAGTAAATAAATAAAAATCGAAATCGTAATAATCATCATTGTCATAAAAGTGACATCACTGTCACTAATCATAATAATCAAAACTGATAAACTGATGTCTACTCAAACAAGAAAATACAAATCAAACTATAGTCAAATAAATAACGGATGACTCTTTTCACCACCTCCATTGTATATATTATTCACATATGTGTCAGCTTCTTACTGGCCTACATACAGCTACTTCTGTATTGATTGAATATTATCTTCTAATAATAAAAATGGTTGTATGCCATGTGGCCCAAAACAATAAAATGCAAGACATTATTCGTGTAATATCTATTATGTTTGCAACGGATCGCAGTGTGGTATTCAAGGAAATTCTATTGTATAGAGTTCCTATATATTATTGTGGGTAGCGAACGGTTTCGTGCAGCTTGAGCCACAAGATCCACTTTGTTCTCGTATCGGATAAACTCACAATTCAGCTCCTATTCAGAAGCCTCCTTGTGTAGAAAGCTACCCCGGATAAGGCTCTCGCGTCTCAGGCCCCAACGCTGGTGGACCGGTTTTCCCCGGCGAGATAGCATCCTGACGCTACTGGACGATTTGCGCACCGTTCAGCGAAGCCAATCGGTTGTGCATTCTGACTAATTGCTGAAGGAGTCTGAAGACTATGAAAATATACTGTCTCCTAAGCAGCGGGAGGGGATGATGAACTGTTGTCATGCCACTCTTGAAATGACCTTGGACCAATCGATCCCGTGTGACACTACGGGCAAAGAACGCCCAGGTCCGCGATACATTCTAATTGAATTACCGCTGTATTACAACAGGTAGAGTTCGGACCCGTAACCAGTCGGGAGGACGGAGGTATCATGAAGGTTAATTCCAGACGGAGATATCCTATCAAAACTGCTATTTAAGATGCGAGGCTGCGGGCTGGGTACCTTTAACGGTGCCTCGCCGTAAGGCGTTGGCCTCTAAAGGGCTGCTGGCGAGCTAGACAGTTTTCTCTAAGTCTTGTCTCTAAGTCTTCTACGCTCATTCGACGGCTGAAAGAATGATTACATATCGTTATACCAGCCTGGGGTGACAGGTACGCCCGTTGTAGTCGTCACCGCCCTACTGTATTAGAATTGTATGAAATTTAAACATATTTTTAGTACAACTGTCTCAAAACTAATAATTCATATTTCTCAAATATTGTCTCTGATGATTACTTGTTAGGCTTAAAGTAATAGATATTTTTACATAAGTTGCAAACTCATTTTTGGGTAGTTCTTGTCAATGTTCGATGAAATGTCAACATGTACAAAATATATATGAGCTGCTGCCAAACACTCACCTCTTGACTGATGGATGGGCGCGTTGCCGTGGGCGGCGTCGTGTGTGTGAGGGCGTGGTTTACGCATGTGTGTGGTGTATGTGTGGAAAAGGTAACCGGGTAACTGTCAAAACAATATCTGTTAACGAGAATTGATGGTGGCAGAAATGACAACACTGGCCGGCCAACGATGGAGAAAACAATTTCGATCCATCATGGCGTCGCCACGCCGCGGCGCCGTGGCCGCCGCGCTGCTGAAAATAGCGAAGCGACAAAATACTGAGTAACTTTTTTACTATGTATATGTTTAGTGGGAAATGCAGCTGCGGCTGTAAAATTAGTTATAAGGGTTAGGCAGAAAGGTGGCGTTTCCTGTGAAAGTTGCGATGACTCAAATAATTTCGAGAAGGCGATAATGCAACGTCGCGATAATGCTACCCTGAACCACCAACAGTGTATATAGTTTATGTACCTGATTTCTTGGGATGGGGCCGGACAGTGATCAAAACAGTGTATGTTCTGTCATTGATTATATAGCCTATTAGCTTGCTCAATTCTGTACTACGATTTGGCAGTTAAAATTGTACTACTAAACGCAACGTTTAAATGGCACTTATAGATACAAAAATTGATTAATATTTTCTTATGTTTAATATGGCGGCGCTCGTGGTGTAAAAGCCCGTTCACACAGCGGTCCGTTTTATCGGATACGTTTTTTTGTTGATGGCGTATGTCATTTTATGAGCGAGTTCACACACACAGCAGTATTCCGGATCCAGTCTAAAATTCCTATCCGACAAAATGTGCCATTTCGTCTTGTCATCAAAAACTGCATGCAGGAACAGTAAATAAAACGTCTTTGCAACAGCATAAAAATATCTTTGTATTTTGAAAACATACTTTTAGTTCTAATGACATATTCATACGATTATTTAAACCTTTAAAATATTGCTAGTTTTTCTTCTCAGCAGTGCTTTTCTTCCTATTTGTGTCTAGCATTCTTAAATCCTTTTCCAATCGTTTAAGATCATCAAAATTAAACATCGATATTCAGAAATAATTGAAAAGTAAACTATAAGCACCTTCTCGAACCTCGTCCACGTGTCGCTGCAAGGAGATTTTTCTATCGAAATTTAGATCAATATTTTTTTGGTTTCTTGTAGAAAATTTTCTTATAGTAATCTTATAGTAATCCTAATCTTTACACTCGACGAGGGAGTACTATGAGTCGTTAATAACTAGTGTTATTAATTAGGTACATATCTTATATTATTTATTATTGTTATTATTATCTCATTAACCTAATAAATGTATTAATATATCCTCCTCCATATACGGGTATAAATCTTATCTAAATTAATTTAATTTTGTAGCTAAAGTTTTGTATAATATATAAACTATAATAGTTATACTATATTCACTTATATAATAACCCAAGATTGCAGCAATTACCTATATACACCCAACAGATGAGGCTATGCCTAGTGAGGTAATAAAATCTCGTCGAAGCCTCTTTTTAGTAAATTACCAGGGCCCTACAATCTGTGTATCTACAATTATGTGATCTACAATGTGATCTACAATCTAAAATTATGTAAAATGTATTATAGGAAAATAAATGCAAGGCCTTTCGCTCCAGCATAGTGTTGCGGGTCGGCCTAGCGATGGCGTAACGAGTTCTTTATTTAAGTAACTGAAGTGGTTATTATCTACGTGTCAAAGCATTTGTCGTGGTACTGGCTCTGAGTGCAACATACTGTTTAGCCGCATAGGAAAATTATAATTATTTCTTTTTTCTTTTTTTTTCTCTCTTTACTCTGTTTATAACTTTAGTACGTAAGCTAAAACTTGTATATAGTAAGGTTGTAGTAAATTTGTATATGTTAGATAGTAAGTGAATTGATGATATTTCTTTGATTTAATAAACGGTTCACGGGGGGCCGGGGGGGTAGAAACCAGGAGAATCTTCCTCCACATCTTAGTTCGTCCACCCCTCACGTAATACCCTTCTGGTACGCGTGAGGTTGTCGATGCACGATGTCCCGGGCAGATAAAACGACCCATGTCGTTAGAACTGCCCGGTGGTAGGCAGGGTTTCTCCCCCCGCATGTCAACCGAATAAAAAAAAATAGACTTAGGGCATAGATTTTCGGGCTTGCCAGTGCTGTCGCTAAAGGCACGACTGTAAACTATAGTGCTACGCTGATGCAGAAAGTTCGATTACATGGGCACATCCATCGATTTTTTTTACTGTAGATGGTATAAATACCTAATATTAAAGTGGTAATTCGATCATAAAACTTAAAAACTACAACTGCAATAAACAAAAAAACCAAGTACATGATATTTGGTGAAAACCTGATTATGATAAAATAGCCGAAAGCCCACAGACCGTGACATTAAAATTGACAGTTTAGCTTCGCAGCTACCATTGTACGCAAGGTCTCATCTTGTTATTTTTTAAATCGGTGAGTGTTGTGACTGAGAGTACTCGTATCACGCCCGATGTGAAGTTTACGAAATCGTCGACACGTGACATGCTTAAGCGAAAGCCGTTCTAAATTGAGTGCTCGTGGAAATGAGCTGACGGAAAAGTGAATGCATGTTGAATATAAAGCCCTCACACTAACTTCTGGATTCCAATTCAAACTTTAAAGTAGATTTTATATTAAGGATGTTCATCGCAGATTAATTATTATTATTATTATTGTTATTAAGTTTTACAGACAGCAGCATAATTGCTAATACTATGTCTGGATTTATCACTGAGTATTTTTTTTAAATAGGTTTAGTTAAATTTCCTGGTATTGGTGTGGAATTGTGCCTTTTCCAGTTTGAAGTCATGCCCTCGCAGATGATGCATGTGGTCTTGAAGATTGAAGACAGCTCAGGGCAATTGTAGCATTAGTTATGGATCTCATACGTCTCAATAAGGTCACCTCTGATCAGACGATCCTTGAATGTAGGCAGTTGCAATCTGCGGGGACTTTCTGAGTATTTCAGATTTTTGAAACCCGTTGGCGACCTGGTGGCTCTGCGCTGGACTTTCCCAAGGCGATCCTCATCATTCGCATATTAATTATATATAAAACATAATAATTAGGCCCTTACATATTCAAATAGACTAATAGATGGCATTCTAATACTTCCATATTATTTCATATATACACATACGATAAACAGCACTAGTATTCTAATACTTCCATATTATTTCATATATACACATACGATAAACAGGCTTCGATGAACGGTGCACACATCGTCCAGTAGCGCCAGGATGCTATCTCGCCGGGGAAAACCGGTCCACCAGCGTTGAGGCCTGAGACGCGAGAGCCTTACCCGGGGTAGCCTTCCACACAAGAAGGCTTCTGAATAGGAGCTGAATTGTGATTTGATCCGATACGAGAACAAAGTGGATCTTGTGGCCCAAGCTACACGAAACCGTTCGCTACCCACAATAATATATAGGAACTCTAGACAACTTGGGTTGTCGACTACAGGGGGAGAGCCATTCACCACGGGGAGTTTTAACGATTAGTCGTTCTATCTCCCTGGAGTGAGCGTAGAAGACTTAGGACAAAAACAATTCACCGTCTAGCTACGCCACAACCCGTTAGAGACCAACGCCTTACCGCGAGATAGCCAGTTATGTTACCTGGCGGGCCCGACACTCGCGCAATAACTTCCAATTGTGACCAGATTTCTCCGGTCTCTTGATTGGTTCCGAGTTCGAGGTCGCTTGCGCAATCCTCTCCCTTACGAAGCGGTGAAACGGTGTATACCGAATCTATTGCGGACCATGGCGTCCTTTGCCCGCCTCTTACCCAGGATCGGATGGCCGATGGTCGTTTCAAGAGCAGTCGCCGTAAGGTACACAACCACCCCCGCTCTATAGGAAACAATACAGCTTCCAGACTCCCCCGACTGTTAGTCAGAGTGGGTAGGACACTGGGTCAACCAGTCTCCCCTAGGAATCAAACCTCTGGCGCTCCTGGACGGTCTGCGCACCGAGCGGCGCAAGCCAATCGACTGTGCTCTCCGACTAACAGTCGGGGGAGTCGGGGAACTGTATTGTTTCCTATAGAGGCGGGGGTGGTTGTCTACATTACGGCGACTGCTCTTGAAATGACCATTGGCCATCCGATCCCGGTTCAGAGTCGGGCAAAGGACGCCTTGGTCCGCGATAGATTCGGTGCACACCGTTTCACCGCTTCGTAAGGGAGAGGACCGCGCAAGCGACCTCGAACTCGGAACCAATCGAGAGACCGGAGAAATCTGGTCACAATTGGAATTGAGGGCGCGAGTATCTCGAGCCCGCCGGGTTTATTCCTGGCTCACTCGCAGTAAGGCGTTGGACTCTCACGGGTTGTGACGTAGCTGGACGTAGGATTGTATTGTCCAAAGTCTTCTACGTTCACTGCAGGGCGACAGAACGACTAATCGTTAAAACGTCCTGTGGTGACGGGCTCGCCCGTTGTAGTCGACACCGCAAGATGTTAGTCAGAGTGCACAATCGATTGGCTTGCGCCGCACGGTGCGCAGACCGTCCAGGAGCACCAGAGGTATGATTCCCAGGGGAAACTGACCAAGGCCAGAGTCCTACCCAGGTTCGCACCCTGTGCGTGGAGGCCGTCGGATGGGTGTAGCTAATGTAGGTACAATATAAATATTTAATGTATCTAGGTATAAATAAATAAAATAAAATACAAGCGGAGCTGCCATGGAATTCACCGACTGAATTCGGGCCCATCATATACTATTATTACACTTCTGGGGGATGAACGGTGAATTCAGGACTAACGACCGGCTGTGGTAGGTTTAGGACAGCTATCTTGCCACATGTGCGCGTACACCTTACCACCCATTTACTCACCCTTCGAAGCCACGGAATTTAAGATGCAGACATCGCGGATTTAGATATTTTTTTAGGGAGGAGTTGATTATTTTCCTGGAGAGACCAACATCTTTAAAAAGGTGAAATAGAGATTTAGCTGGCAGGCCACGAGCGCCAACTTCCACCGCGTGAAGGTGAACAGTGAAGCCGTTCCGCATGCATCCTTTTTTATTGCACGGGGTAGCTCACACAATCCTTCTTGCTATTTTTTAATTTTTTTATTTATTGAGTGAGGTTTTCCTAAGGTCTTTATGAGTTTGTAACACTGCGACCATTGCTGATCTATTCTGTTCGCCGCCTGATATAGTTCTGCGCTAAGCCTGGTGTGATTTAACTCCTCTCCTCGGGGAGTAAAAATGCAGCTGTCCCATTCGCGCGCGACCTTTTCGCGCGCAAAATCGACGACCTTGATAAAAACGACCATAACTTGTAAACCACTATACGGATCATAAAAAGAAGAACTGTAAAATGATCGCATTGAAATTTGACATATAAAACATTATAACCTTATCTCGTAAATCAATTAAGATAATAATGGCGACAAATTACAAAACGCAAACGGCCTCTATCGTGTCGTCATCACTCGACCAAGTGGACGCCTGTCATTCCAGTGTATTAAAACTTGCATCCCCAAAAGGACGCCTGTCATTTGTCGGGTTAAGAACCGCAACAGGCTTTTGGCGCCAGATTGTTTTACCTCCTCAGGTTGGAGGTAATGACCACCCAAGTGGGTGTATCTTTTACGCATCAGCGGGCCACACTCGCACATGAGGTGCTGAAGAGTTTCCTCTGCCCTTTGGCAGAACCTGAACATTTTTGTGTCTCGGAGCTTGAGGTTGAACATGTGTTTGTTCAGGCCACAATGCCCCGTGAGCGCCCTCACCAGTATGCGTAGATTGTTCCTATTTAGCGATAAGGCCTCACGGGCGGCCTTACGGTCGTAAGCCTTAATTAGCGCTTTGGAATGATTCAACCCTGGCGTGTTATCCTATCCTTAGCATTACAAAATCCACTATCCTCTTGCTAAGTACCTAATTAAAATGCTGGCAACCCTCAACTAAGACAGTTTTAATGCAGGTAACCTTATTCCATCGCGTTGAAGAAGACAGTAGCTTCAATTATGTATAAAAATCAAATGAATATAATATGATTGATGCATTAATTGATGAAACATAACTTTTTGCACCTGGCAATCCAGGGTTTGTGATAAACCGAGGGTTGGCAACGTATTTGTGTCCATGCCTTTAGATCGGTCTTTTTACGATAACACTTCGTTTATCGTTTAAATAAATAGGTGCAATTTGTATTATATTAACATTTTTTTTTATCTACCTACTGCTGACAAGATTTTGCTAGGCAACCTTGCGGAATAGTATTTATTCATACTTACTTCACACTGCATTTAGATCACACTGATAGGTGCACAATTTTAATTGCATGCATCCTTTTCTATTGCACGGAGTAGCGCGCACAACATATCTTGCTCGCAACCTCAATTAAAATGCTGGCAACCCCCAACTGTGACGGTTTATATGCAGGCAACCTTATTCCTTCGCGTTGAAGAAGACAGGAGCTTCAATTTAGTGTAAAACTCAAGTGAATACATGATAGATGCATTAATCTATAAAAAAATATTTTTTGTACCTGGCAACCCAGTGGTTGTGACAAACTGAGGGTTGGCAACCTATTTTTTCCATGTCTTTAGATCGGATTCTTTACGATAACACTTTGCTTCGCGTTTAAACAAATAGGTGCAATTTGTATTAAATTAAGCAATTTTTTTTCTTCTTTTTTGTACTTACGTGTAAACTTCTTTTTAAATCACATTTTGATTATATAACTGACTAGCTGACCCGTGTCCACTTCGTTGGGCGGTAAAACTTTTTATATGTGATGAAATTATGAGTGTGGTTCGGTTAGTATTGAGTGCTATGATTTATTTCCTGACTGCCAAAACAAAGGTTATATTTTTACTGCATATGTATGTATGTATTTGCATGCTAATTTGACTATAATACCGTTATTTGTGAGTGTCTTCTTGTGAGTGTCTTATTTGTGAGTGTCTTATCTCTTTAACCATTTATGCAGTAAAAGGGAAATTATATGCAGTAAAATGGAAAAGTCTTTTTTTTTAAACACTTGAGACGATAAATTTACTTATTTTGATAAGAATTCATACTTGTTGATAATATGACCAATCAACATGGCCTAACGATTTAAATATTTTTAAAAATATAAAATACTACTTTTTGTGACTTAAATATAAAAGTTAGACATATGCTGTCGATGACTTTTTTGTAGGCATTATCAATTTCTACAACTTTTCTCTAGAACTTAATCATATATCTCTTAGTTAGAAACGTTTTCGTTCGACCGTTGTTTCTCCGACTTACTTTGCAAATCCGAATACCACGAAAAAGTTTTTTCATTTTTCGGATTAATATATTGCCTATGACACTCACAAACAACGTGGCTTTCTATTGGTAAAATAATTTTCAAAATCGGTTCAGTAGATCCAGAGATTACTTCCTACAACCTCACAATCTTTACCTCTTTATAATATTCGTATAGATAGTATAGATAGGTGCACAATTTTATGGTGGGATCTTATACTAAAACAAGGTAAACACAATAATAGGCGTTGTATTCTATAATGAAATTTTAGGACGACTCTACTTACATTTCTATTTGTTGCTCTGGTTACGCAGCGGTGCGCACGATTTACGTGGCGGCAAATTTCCAGTAATTTGTGTAAGGAAAATCCGCAAACCGGTCTAGACCGGTTTGGTCGGTTAAAGCGAAGAGGCGGGAGAGAGCTTTCCGCAACAACACATTAATCTGATCCTGCGGTAGAGACGCAAACTGAAGCGACCATAAATACACAGTGGATTCGATTTCAACAGACCTTTATTGGATTAGGCCACGTGGCCGCCACCCTCCATTGTGTTTACGGACGATGCGAACCGAACCAAACCGCCTCTATTTCGTTTGAACGCTCAAGACATTATTATAAATATTGCATTCTAGGGGGCTAACGGGCCCATGATGAGTTGGCCACGATGACCCATGTGTCCAGGGTCGGTCACACTCACGGGTCAACACCCATCCGACGGCCTCCTCGCATGGGGTGCGAGTCCTGGGTAGGACACTGGGTCAACCGGTCTCCCCTGGGAATCAAACCTCTGGCGCCCCTGGACGGTCTGCGCACCGTGCGGGGTTTGCTCCAATCGGTTGTGCTCTCCGACTAACAGTCGGGGGAGTCTGGGAACTGTACTGTTTCCTATAGAGCGGGGGTGGTTGCGTACCTTATGGCGACTGCTCTGGAATTGACCATTGGCCATCCGATCCCGGGTAAGAGGCGGGCAAAGGACGCCTTGGTCCGCGAAGATTGTACGGTCTGCGCACCGTGCGGGGTTTGCTCCAATCGGTTGTGCTCTCCGTTTCACCGCTTCATAAGGGAGAGGACCGCGCAAGCGACCTCGAACTCGGTACCAATCGAGAGACCGGAGAAATCTGGTCACAATTGGAAGTGAGGGCGCGAGTATCTCGAGCCCGCCGGGTTTACTCCTGGCTAACTCGCGGTAAGGCGTTGGACTCTCACGGGTTGTTGACGTAGCTGGACGTAGAATGTACTGTCCAAAGTCTCTACGTTCACTGCAGGGCGATAGAACGACTAATCGTTAAAACGTCCTGTGGTGACGGGCTCGCCCGTTGTAGTTGACACCGCAAGATTGCATTCTAGAGTTTTTGACGGGAAGAATGTGATTTCGCAATCTTCTGATGGATATATATATATATATATATATATATATATATATATATATATATATATATAGATAGATTTAAGTCCTTTTTTTACCAGTCCAAATACTACTAATAGTTACAGGGTTCCCTTTCATTGCAGTTGTATTTCAAAAAATATAGTATATCAACTTCTGTGCAGGACTTGTGATGCCTTTTATATCGGTGAAACATTAACACCACTTAATATTAGCCTAAATAATCATAGGGCTAGTATAGAAAATGAAAGCCAACTCCCAATATCCTTGCATGCCAGGGCACATAATTTATCTTTTGATCAATGTTGTAAAGTTAAAATAATAAAATGCCTTGGTGATAATGCAAAAGAAAGGGATGTCAAATCTTGGGAATTGGCTTATATTTATATTTTAGGCGCTTGCAAAGGTTCCGGTCTCAATAGGCAAAATTAATAAGGTTCATCATTTTATCATAATCATCAAAGGCTTTTTATTTTAATTTATAATCATTCATTTTAAAATAACGTTTTGCACGGTTGGTTGTGGTACCTTAACTAAATCGTGTAAAATATTATTAATCTATTTCTTTTTGTTCGATTCCTTGAATTTAAATTTTCAACGAATTGTTCAATTTCAGAAATGTCACATATCTTGACGACGGCTGAGCCGAAATATTGATACACATTTTTAATTATCATTAGTTTTTAAGATACACTAATCGCCATTATTTTTCAGCATTGATTCTCATCTTTCGAATTGTTGTGTTACCGCTGTAGGAGAAAATAGGAAGCCGGTTTGGTCATTTTCCAATACCACAGCAGGAAACAGCAAACACTGAAAGAAGAGAAGAAAAACGGCGTGGAGTCGCTCCTGGTCGCCACAGACCAGATAAATGCCCTTTCATTTATTTTATAATTTCATTTATTTAGTAATAAACATAATTTCAATTTGAATATATATATATATATATATATATATATATATATATATATATATATATATATATATATATATATATATATATATATATATATATATATATATATATATATATATATATATATATATATATATATATATATATATATATATATATATATATATATATATATATATATATATATATATATATATATATATATATATATATATATAAATATAAATATATATATATATATATATATATATATGTATATATAAAATTAGTAAAAGCTATTTAAAAAGTAGCGAAGGAAATCCCAGCTTGTATTGGGAAATGCTTATGTTTGAATGAGATATACTTACGGATGTGCACGACTTTCGACGGTGCAATGTAAGTTTAAAGGTTCTTTTGCAGTCGACTAACGATCACTATTCATCCATATATCTCATAAATAAAGCTTATCCTTATGCAACACAAAATATTGATATTGATAACAAACTCAGCCAATTGTATCATATTTTAAATGTTGGTAGCATTCGAAATTTGTATTATTTCGTAATGTCACTTTCATTTAGAAAACGGCTTTGCCGAAGTGATCAATAGTTTAATTTTTAATTTTTTCGCTTAATTCGTCCCAATTGAAGGCATTTTGTGTTGCATAAGGATAAGCCCTATTTATGAGATATATGGATGAATAGTGATCGTTAGTCGACTGCAAAAGGACCTTTAAACTTACATTGCACCGTCGAAAGTCGTGCACATCCGTAAGTATGTCTCATTCAAACATAAGCATTTCCCAATACAAGCTGGGATTTCCTTCGCTACTTTTTAAGTAGCTTTTACTAATTTTATTTTAAATAAAAACATCATCCTATAAACGGATTTCTTTACAAACCTTATCAAATATAACAATATTATACTGTTTTCTACAATATTTCTTTACAATTTTTTAATATTATACAATTTTATATAGGTTTACCCTATTTTGATAACATTATACAATCTTTATTATAAACTCCTCTGCCAGAAATTAAGATTGAAGTTTTTTCTTTCATTTCATTGAGCATATGGAGGTTTTTTTATTTTTATTTCGATTTAATGGCTCGTTGATAACAAACTCAGCCAATTGTATCATATTTTAAATGTTGGTAGCATTCGAAATTTGAATTATTTCGTAATGTCACTTTCATTTAGAAAACAGCTTTGCCGAAGTGATCAATAGTTTAATTTTTTATTTTTTCGCCTTATTCGTCCCAATTGAAGGCATTTTGTGTTGCATAAGGATAAGCCCTATTTATGAGATATATGGATGAATAGTGATCGTTAGTCGACTGCAAAAGGACCTTTAAACTTACATTGCACCGTCGAAAGTCGTGCACATCCGTAAGTATATCTCATTCAAACATAAGCATTTCCCAATACAAGCTGGGATTTCCTTCGCTACTTTTTAAGTAGCTTTTACTAATTTTATTTTAAATAAAAACATCATCCTATAAACGGATTTCTTTACAAACCTTATCAAATATAACAATATTATACTGTTTTCTACAATATTTCTTTACAATTTTTTAATATTATACAATTTTATATAGGTTTACCCTATTTTGATAACATTCTACAATCTTTATTATAAACTCCTCTGCCAGAAATTAAGATTGAAGTTTCTTCTTTCATTTCATTGATCATATGGAGGTTTTTTTATTTTTATTTCGATTTAATGGCTCGTTGATAACAAACTCAGCCAATTGTATCATATTTTAAATGTTGGTAGCATTCGAAATTTGAATTATTTCGTAATGTCACTTTCATTTAGAAAACAGCTT